>JAQGCB010002815.1:0-10783 GCA_034698835.1 Protaphorura tricampata | reverse complement strand
ACATAATTGGGACCATCCACTTGGACTAAGAAGCGAGCGATGTGTTCGGCACAGGTGAAATAGGAGCCCACAGTACAAATAGGTTTGAGGCAAATGCGGTGCAGATGCGCTGGTGTTGGCTCTCGGCAACTCAACTCGCATCATTCCATTCCATTCCATACATAGGGGAGGCAAGGCAAGAAAAGCAAGCAAAAGCAGAGGACGTAAAAACGTAACGCAAAACCCATGGCTCTCACTTCTTCGTATTTGCCATACCATACCATCCGTCCACAAGGAACACTCGTCCACTGTCAAAAATAATCAAATCAACAATTTTTATGAGCATTTTTAAGATATTTGTAGATTTGAAAAAATATGCGACAAGACAAAAAATCTGGCCTAAGAGATGTAGAAGTTTAGTCCATGTAGGGTTTTCTTTTTTCATTCGGCTGAGAAAAAGTATCAGTAGTGGTAGGGAAAAACTCAAATGAAGAAAAACCTGTCTTTGTTTCTGTCTATTTCTGAAATTCTGAATGAATCAACCCATTTTCAAATGAAAATAAGAAGTTGCAATGCTATGCTACGATGATGCGACGATGGACTGAATTGTTAATATGTAAATATTAAATGTTTTATCACCAGTTAGTTCTTGAGTTGGAAGAATCCCATCTCCGTTAATCCACCCAGACACGGAATACTTGGAGAACACATGAATGACCAGAGGGTCAAATCTGGACTAGAACGATATATTCGGAATTTGACCAAATTGGTCAAAGATTAATTGATTGAAGATTGTAATGTTCTTCGGACAGTCGAGGTGAGAAGTTTTGACCCACTGAACAATACTCGTGCCGAGACTGCAATACTCGAACTCGAAAGATGTCTAATCGGAAACAATAATGAAGCGATATCTCTGAGACTTCTAAAGAAAAATTGCTCATCTCGATGTGGTACAATTGGTAATCTTGACCTTCATCGGCAAGATTCTTCAAGATTCATGAATCACTAATGACTGATATTTCCTAAGCATTCGATCTTGTCATAGATTCCGATTGTAGTAGTTCGTCAATGTCGTTGATCCCACCTTCCTTCCTTCCTCCCCCGCCCCAGTCGGGTACGAGTCTGGCAATTAAAATCAAAATCTTAACGAAACTGTTAACATTTTTTGCTTCGGGCCGTATAGATTTATCATATCGGCTAATAGAATACGAAGTGGACTTAATGTTTGTCAGTGTTTAGCTCCAGTCAGTCCCAGTCTGACGTCAAATAACTTTAATTAATCCTAGATATGCGCATTTAAGTAATTATTCCGTGTTGTACTGTACCCTACCCGGGCATCCGTCTCAATCTTAAATGACCAATTGATTGAGACTCTTTCTCAAAAATGGATTTAACACGAAATCATCCAGTTAGTGCTATTTTAATGTACGTGAGAAACCAAAATCCTCCAACAAAATATTCTGACCATCATCAATCCCTTATCCATTAGCGAAAATAAGATTCGTAATTGACAGATGCAGATTGACCCTTGTGGCATGGCTGCCTTGTGCCTGGCATTCAGTTCAACTCTCTAACATTTACCATGAGCAAACTCCCATGGCCATAAACAGTGGATGTACGTCTACATACGTAGCAACGGCACGGCAACCTACTACATATAGTACAAGTACACGTCAATCCTGTCCCATGAAATGCCATGCTAATGCAAATGCTTGAAAAGAAACGCAGTAAGGTTTGGAACACTTGGAAGTTGGAAGGCTCAAAATCCAAATGCAATGCAAGCAAACGGACGAAGCCCAAGCCAAATGGTGGGCTTTTTTTTGGGGCGGCAGTCCTATAACACAGAAATGCAATGCATAGGAGATAAGAATAAGACCATGGGCTGGGCTATAGCTATGGCACGGGGACGAACGAACCCATGACTCAACTTACCCCGTCTCATTATCAGCACGACCACGCCATTACTACACGACACTCTCAAACCTCTTTACAACGTCCACAAATCAATACAAAAATCAAAAACATATACAATTCAACTTTATTTTAATACAAAGTTCATGACAGGATGAGGGATCATTCGTTTTACTATCAATCTGTAATCTCATTTTCAAGAATCAACTAAATTGGAAGATTTTAGGAAAGGATTTTGTACATGTGAGATTTTTGGGCATTTGAGTGTAAATGTTCACTCTAAGGAGGTTTTTGTATGGGATGGCATGGCACGGCACGAGTGGTTGTGTTATGTGAGCATGGGTAGCATAGCATGGTGAAGAAGGCAAATGGGAATTTGGGAATGCCATCCAATGTACTCCGACTCCAATGACATAGCAAGGGCTAGGGCTAGGGCATACGGCTTGGGCTATGGGTATGGGCTTTAGATTGACGCAAAATGTATTGACTAAAATGTACAGGCAGGCTGGCAGAGTGCATAGCATAAGCATACAACTTCATCCTATCATTTAATCTCGATAGAATGGTCTGGAGTTGAAAGTTTTGAGATTTTTAAATGTAAAAATGTGTGAAATCGTAAGGGTTTTTAGAAATCTGGTACAGATTCCTAAAAACTGTAATGGGCATTTGACAATTTGTCATTTTGTAGAGATGGACTTTACAAGGGTGTAGGATTGTAGCTGTAGCATTGTAGTAGGACATACATGAAGCATGTTTTTAGGGCTAGGGTTTAGGTTGAGAAGGATGTCCATGTATTCGTATTCGTATTCGTACTCTATTCTGTTCGTACTGTACGTATGAATTTAGTAAACAACTCGTGAGGAAGAATTTGGCGGGATCGAGGGCTCAACGGCACTAGTACTAGGCACTACTAGGGTTAGGGCATAAAGGTAAACTGGGTTCATGGTATCCCATGCGTATCCGTTCTTAATTCCTTCCTGCCTGGTGTGTGTGGACCCTTAAGGACTTTATAAACGAACGGACAATTTCGTATTTCATTCATGAATTAACACACCACATGCACAGCTCAATGTTCCATTCTCTGAAAAAAATTGGTCCAATTATAATAACGCACAATCAAGGGTCACGACAGGGCAGGGCAGGGTAGGGCGTTTACAATTTCATGGACATAATCAGATGGCTAAAGAAGAATTTGTCAAAAATCAAGATTTCGAAAAGAACTTCAGAAAACTCCAGGTTGTTTTGTAATGCTCTGCCTAATTGGCTATCGCCCGAGGACATCCAGGTCATCCAGGTAAACTTCATCTCTTAGAAGATTCTAAATTGCTGAACAAACTGTATGTGTATACATCAATAGCTCCTAACGCACATGCATCCAATAAAATGTCTTGCATGGAAAATTATTACGGACATTTTTCTTCCAACGACTATTTAACTTATACTTTAAGCTTTAAGTTGGAATTTTCCAAAAAATATAAATGGGTAGGGGAATAATGGAACCAAGAAAGGATTCATATAATCATAGGTAAGCAATTCCGTATGATATTTTAATAGGGAAAATCGGGATGTCTCATGACTTGACTTCGAAAGTCGGACAACGAACTCTGAAGAAGTTTTGATCTTATCTGATAATAATATTTTGAAGAAAAAATATAATTGCATGATTCGCATCGCAAGGCCATGATTTACATCGCATATTTATTTTCAGGTGCGAAAATAAAAGTAAACAGTAAACACGTCCGAGTCCAGACCGGACCATTTTTTTCCGGGACGATGTAATTTAAATTAAACGTCTTTTGAAAAACTTGATTCAAATCCAGTACTCGTGTCAAGAGAAGACAGTTTTGAAAGAATGAGAGATGGTAATTAAAATGTCAATATGTCAAATTGTAAAGTATTAAGTCTCCCCTTTAGTTGGGGCACCCGCTGCGCTCTCGGATGCATGTACCGCTGTCCGCTACCGCTGTACCGGTGACCGGTTAAAAATTAAAGTCATTTGCTATTAGTGACACATTTTGCATTGAACGGGTCAATGACAATTGCCAATGTCAAATGGAAATGGTCAACGAGCGATCAGCTGTCCATCCAAAAACAAAACAGTCTCTTTTCTCGCAGAATTATCATCTACTTTTTCTTTGCTGTTTTTCCATTCGCTCGCATTTTGCATTTTATCCAGCAAACCTCCAAACCCTAAAAATACGATCTTTCTCGGAATCCCTTTGTCCAAAAAAATCCAAAAATCTCGATTTTTTCTCAGAATCCCTTTGTCAAAAAAAAGTCAAAATTCTCAGAATTTTCTTTGTGCTTTGCCTTGTAGTAGCTGAGTAGTACACTGTAGAGAGACTCAGCCCAGCAGCAGAAGAGTCCCAATGTAGAAGAAAGGGCGAGATGGATCCATTGGGTTGCATACTTGCATTGAGGGTATGGCGTATGGGTTAACTTCGTCCCCGTGCATTTGGCATGGCATAGCATGTTCCTGTGTTTGCCTTCACTATGGGAGAGATACGCAGTAAAAAGCAGTGCTTTGTGGCATGGGAGTCTTCAAAATACACAGAGTAGCATTGGGAGAGGGTCTCAACCCAGAGACAAGCCCACAAGCCCAGCCATGCCATCCAATGGTCTCCTCCAACCCAGAGAGGACGGACGGACGGCTACAGTACATAGACACGGAACATAGTTCCCAAGCCAAAACCCAAGCCAGGCCAGCCAAGCCAGCCAGGCCACATCTCAGTCAGTCCATTCCACAGCCATCTCTCCAACACTACACCACCAACCAACACACACTCCTACATACAGAAGAAAAAAAATCAAGTAAGTCTCAAAAAAATTTATTTAATAAAATTTTAAATCATTACGTATTGTTAAAAAAACAAAGACCGGTTGAAAATTGATAGGGATAGCTGGTTGAGAAGGGAAGGGTAAGGTTGGGATGTAGGAAAATCCATTTTCTCGCGCCAAATTTCTCTCAAATGTTTTTACATGGTAAGGTTGACGGTTGAGTATTTTCCCTCCTGGTTTTGTGGCCGTGTATCTGGGTCTAACAACAAGGAGACTTCTTAGCGTTCTTAGCGTTCTTTTGGCCAAAAGTGATCATAGAGTATGAATTTGGATTTGGAAAGAAATTTTGGAAAATTGGGGATTTTAGAGCGTAGGGAATTGTGTAGGAAGGGCAGGAGGAAAAAAAGATGGCCGTTGTAGAGAATTTTTTTAGTGGGGTGTGGGGGTGGGGTCAATTTTTTGAAAAAAATTAATAAAGCTGTGAAAATTGTAATGGGCTTGTTGGTCATGGACTGGGAGGTGAGAGAGACTTTTTTACGGATTAATTAGATAAAATGTGGAGACCGTTGTAGAGAAGTTTTTGATTTTTTCTATGGGGGCGATTTCTGTAACGTTTAAATAATTAGTGTTTAATGTAGGACGCTAAATAAGTATTTGAAAGAAAGAGAAGCGTCTCTTTGTGTTTGTCGTTCTGATTGTGAGGTCGGTAAGTTTTAATTTTGACGTCACCTTCCTTTGCTTGTCCTCGTTCGGTCGGTCATCGGCGTCGGGTTAGATTAGGTGGGCGTTATTCCGATATTTCTGATTTTTCAATGATAGGTAAAGGAAATCAGTAATGTTGGGGCTTGTCCGAATTATTGTCATTTTGGAAAGGAATGAAAAAATTGAATTGGTAATTTGTTGAAGTTACGACAACAAGTTCGGGTGAACTTCTTAGAACTCATGAAATTCATGTAATGTTTGAGGGCTCTTGTAGTTGTGGTTATTAATGCACAGTGTGTATTTTGGTTCCCTCTGCTTTGACAAGTCCAACTGAGTTGGGTTTCGTCCTTTTCCGATTTAGTTTTTAGATTTTTTTGAGTCAGAATTCAAAGTCTCATGTCGCCCCCTAAGTTTTGTTTTCAGTTTTTACAGCACAGTGTAGTACAGTAACAGTGTACCAATGAAAATAAAGTTTATGGCGCCTAATGTTTTGAAGGGTCATTGAACTATTAGACTTTTGGAGGTTCTTTTATTATTTTAAGTTCAGGTGTAAGTGTAAATCTTACCGATAATAGACAATTAATTTTGTCTTGTCATCCGTTCCAATTTCATTTGATCGATATCAAGAAGTTTCTTCAGTAGTTCTAATGAGAGGACAATTTTTATTTTTTAGATAACTGAGTGCAGTAATGCCACGTGTTAAGAATGATTCCAAGCCGCGAGGGCGTATGACGTCTTACGCGTACTTCGTTCAAACATGCCGTGAAGAACACAAGAAACAACATCCGGATGAGAATGTCGTCTTTTCTGAGTTTTCTCGGAAGTGCGCCGAGCGATGGAAGGTAATATTTGCATTTCATTATTTTTTAGAGAATTACTTGATTTTGTCAAGAGTTGTCAATCACAGATCAGTCCTCAAAATTGTTCAAAATTCTAATGTTTGATTTGTTTTTCTTTGCAGACCATGTCCGAAAAGGAGAAGAAACGTTTCCAAGAGATGGCTGATCGTGACAAGAACCGTTATGAACTCGAGATGCAGGACTACGTTCCCGCTAAGGGAGAGAAAGGCCATGGAAAGAAACGACGACAGGCAAAGGACCCGAATGCACCAAAAAGGTCACTATCTGCTTTCTTCTGGTTCTGTAATGACGAGAGACCAAGAGTGAAGGGACTAAATCCAGAATACCGAGTTGGAGACGTCGCAAAGGAATTGGGAAAATTATGGGCAGTAATGAACCCCGAAATGAAGCGGAAATACGAGGCCATGTCGGAACGTGACAAGGCTCGATATGAGAGAGTAAGTCACAAACAGTCATTTTTAAAAAGAGTGATTACGTGTTCACTTTAAAAATTGAATTTTGTTATTTATTGCCTTATTTATTTTGTAATTTGCAGGAAATGGCAGCGTACAAAAAGAGAGGAAAGATCGAACCACTTCCACAATCACATCAGGAGGAAGATGACGGAGATGACGACGACGATGATGATGATGAGGGAGATGAAGACGAGTAGAATCTCTGCGATGTATTTGGCTAACTATGTGTATAAATAATTTAAGTATTTGTTTGATTTTCATTTTTTAACGATTGGATTTGTTTTCAAAATTCTACAAGTTCCTCACCTGATTTTCAGTGTTTCAGATGCATTCTTCCCATTTAAATGAATGTTCAATGGTTATTTAAAAAAATAGAAATAAACAATTTCAGTACTTATTACTAATCCTGGAATTGCTTACCATCACACCACCAACTTGTTGTATCGTATAAAGCCTATTTTAAGGTTTAAAAAAAATATTACCACACATTGTTTAAAAAAAAAGTTACGTTTGTAAGGTACTACTGAGTTACACGTTCGTTTGACTTTATATTTTATAATTATTTGAAAGTTGTACTTAGGTATTACTAATTAAAATTACAAACATTCACTCAGAATTTTAAATAAACATTTAAAATTCTTGGTAAAACAACAGTCTTATGTGTAAGTAACTACCCATACATTACATACAAAGCAAAAACAAAACGTTAAGCATGGAGTCTTTCCTGTTAATGCTAATAATAGGTGTGTTTTAAATTCTTATTTAATTTAGATAGCGCATCTTTGTTCCGAGTTTAGGATGTTCGTTCTGAATTTTATGTTTGACAAAAAAAAAGTATTGTAACCACCTTAGGCATTTAAGAGTTTTAATCATTCTCTTTTGCAGCAGTTTAAACACTCCATTCTTACACACATTTAAGATACTTAGAATTCTTACCATCATCGAATTCATCTCACAAAATGGAAAAATAAATGTAAAGTTAAGCTTTAACATTCTTAATATACAAGTTCAAAGTGTGTCTTAATTCCATTCCTATTTAAGTTAAGGGGAAATATCAGGTCAGTCGTAGTTGTTCGGTTAGGAGTTTTCGATACTTGGGATTGGGATCTTCATCTTATTGGATAGTTGAGAATTTTCGGCAGAATTCATACTCATCTTAGTAGTCGTAATTTTGTAGTAGTTGATATGTGGGAGATTTGATAAGTTCAGAAGTTATACGAAGGTAGATTTTTATTCACTACGATTTTAATCGAAGTGGGTTAAAAGATCACGGTAATGTGCAAAAAAAGCGCGGACGGTCGTGTGGGACGGACGCTGCGATGATAGCGTTTTACGGAGTTTGTATTTGTACTTTATTGTTATACAGATCTTGATGCATGTACTTCACTCACAAATAACGTTTACAGTTTTGAGTTTTATTCCAAAGACGAAGTAAGCTGAATCTAGAAATTCGATTGCGACAAAATAATTGAAGATTTTTAAAGGCGACTTGAATTCCGTGTCCGTCTCGAGCGATTCAATTCCTTTCGACGTGTATGTTGTTGCGCTGTTGCTGTTACGACTTACAAACAAGTTTCTTATGAAGTTGCGGTATTCATGTCAAAATTAAAGAATACTAAGGTTGTAATAGGTAATGGTATTTGGAATCGGAGGATTAAACGGCGGACGATGCAATGAAATTCCAATGCCCATAAAAATCAGCAGCCAATATAGAAAAAATAGGAATTCATACGCGCATACTGTGACTGGACGATGGAATTCAAAATCAAAATCAAATTGAATTTTTTTGATTGTACGATTTATTAGTTGCTAGTTGCCAATATAGTAAGTTCAGGGAAATACGTCGTTTTCTTTCTTAGCATTGTCTAGTTATATTGTAGGGTTGGCTACAGGTCCAATATCCTATTATACGTTAACATTTGATGGGACGACGGACGAGTATCTTCAGTGCAGGTATTATTGGTAGCCTCATTCAGAAAATGAAAACTAGAATTTCTAGCAGTAGTGAATATATCAGTTATTATTACAATTTGGTCGCGGTCTAATTTTACCGTCCAAGTACCATTATTAATTTTCGTTCGAAGTATCTCGACACGATCATCTCATATATGCATGGTATACCCTCCTTTATGCAGTACAGTTGCATTTGCATTGGCAAATAAAAACAATATATTTTAGGTGGACAGATACAACTCTCACTGGGAATTAATTTTTGAACAAAGAAACGCATACACATAAACGAATTGAGCCGTTCCGAGCACTGTAATTTTGTTACTGTATTGTATTGGGTTCTTATCTACTGGATCTGTCATGGAGTCTATGATATCCGATATCTGCAAATCCTGAACTTTTATCCGAAATTATTGAAGTGTCAGACCTTTTTCTTTCTTGCCTTATGGAGGTCTAATAGATTATTTGCCTACCAGTCTTAATTGTTCAGTTGTATCTAATAATGCAAAACTTCATAGCTCGCATCGCATCCCAATTTGCAGCCATGTCGGTGTTCGAAGAGATTAGGCTTCTTTTGTTGAAAAGAAAAGCGATCACGCAAAAAAAAATACATCTTGTCCCATGACTGATATTCCGAAATATTTTCAGATACGACGGCCGACAAATGAGTCTTGAATATAGCAGTTAAAGACGTTCTAAAAATCTAAAAAAAACATGAAGTAGTTTTGCAGTGGGATTTGAAGTTACGGTACAAAATTTCAGACAAATCGGTCCAAAATTGCATTCACAGTAAGTGCTGACAGAAGAGAAAGTGACTTCAACGCATTTGTTACGTGTGTTAAAAGTACAATAAATCTTGATAACTGACAGGCGAGTAAAATTGCGTCAAATAGCCAAAGATATGGCATATCGAAAAAAAAATGTCATGAAGATGCTATTCAAAAACTTGGGTAGGAAAAAATTTCGACTTTTATTCTGACAAGAAAATAAGGGCTAAGCCTGTACGGAGAATTAAGCATTGATTTTGAATGAACTAAACTTTTTTCATCCCTTGTCACTGGGGATGATACCACGTTTTACTTTTATGACCCTGAAACGAAGGTTCAATCCATACAGTGGAGCACAAGCCGTCCGGTGCCAAGTGAAAGCAAGAAAGAGAAAGTTCGGCGGAGAAAGTTCTATCTCCCGATTCTTGCTATTGCGAGGGTGTTTCGCTCTTGGAGTTCATGCCTGTGAATAGTACCCTGGACAAATACGTTACACTGAAATCTTGGAAAATCTCAAGCTCGCAATGTATGTACGAAATTGATTCGTTTGATTTACGAAATCAGATTTTGAGCTTCCTGGATCTGGCGAGGTCTCAGGAAAGATTTACTTTAATTTACCATAGGTACCTGGTACAAAATTAGTATAAAGAAAACACAAAACCCAACATTTTGTTACCATTTATTACCAATGTCAAAAGGAAAATGATGAACAACAAAAGGTGAACAACTTTCTTTCCTTAAATCATAACCCAGGTCTAAATTCTAAAACCGCAGCATTTTACAATATTTTAAATTGTATCCACAAGCATCCACTACGCACTGTAGCATAATTTGTTTAGTAATGAGGTTAATTCATTATTTAATTTGCAATTTATTGTAACGCCCAGCATTTTAAAAAAAACAAATAAATCCATTCATTCCTGAACAAAATTGACATGAGTTCCCATTTCCCCATAAACCATTTGAATTAAATTAGTAGTAAGTAAACATTACATAATTCTAGGATTAAAAATATCTCTTATTTTTTTGAAATGTGAAATTGAATCCCGTGAAACTTCCAATAAACTTCTCAAAATATACGTGGTCACTGGTCCCCAAAAAGTGGTCCATTTTAAGACAAGGCAAGGTCAGAATCGAAATGTTGCTCAGAGACAGGAGAAAAGATACGAATTTTTGAAAACAAGTGTAAAAATTGGCATGAAGAAATACTGATAGTTGCGAAAAGTCATCCTGGACTTTCAATAACTCCTGCCTCAGACGATTTGGAATTTTTTTCAGATACATTGAAATCCGCACCCAAAATAATACAGGGTGGGCCCGAAACATCTCTCCCTATTTGATTTTAAATAACTTTTGAACCCATTGACCAATTTACATGCGG
>JAQGCB010002814.1:0-10784 GCA_034698835.1 Protaphorura tricampata | reverse complement strand
GCTGAAACTTCAATCCAAATATTTACTCGCCTACACAATTTTGGGGTTAGATCAATTTAATATTTCACTACGTACATACATGATGGTGGCAAACTCAAGCATGGCGGTTATTGTGTATACGCAGCGCAGGGTGACCCAAAAAAGCAGCTTTCACCCTAAATTAATTATAGCTTCTGCATAATCCCAAATCATTAAACATGTGTACAAAATAATATTTTTTTTTGAAATGATGGTGTACGTACTTTGGATTACATGCTTCCGATGATTAAAATTTTTATGAGCCACCCTGTAAATACATATTGTTATACATACATGCGAAACAGTATCCTTGTAGTTCTACTCTTCCACTCATCCTGTAAATCCAAATCCATACGAATGAGATTTTGTGAATGCCAAAATCCTACTAACTTTCACAGTACATTTCCCTACATAAATTTCTTGACGGAATCCTGGCTAATGTGAAGAGCTTAATGTTCTCCATTGGCACTACTACTGTTTTGCAAGTATAATGATCCCGGTTGAGGGAATTGGATTACAGTACACTGCACACATGCATGCATGCACAAACACAGAAATGGAATATACACAGTACTATCGTTTATCCATACTTAAACCCTCAGGATGCGTGGAAATGAATTAGTTGCAAATTGTGAGACATTTTGCAGAACATTTAACTCTAAATTGGCATTTATAGCAGGATATTGCGTTTGCGTTCCGTCATATTTTGACACGAAGAATTTTCACCGGCAATTTTCTAATCTAATCACATCCGGAATTTTTTCAATGCTCAGCCGTCCATTGGCGATTTATTGAACCAATTATTATGTATGCATATATGCATATGTATAATTCTTTGTACAGATCTAAAGATTAGAACACATTTAAAACAAACACATTGATTGAGGAGATGGACACAACCCACACACGTACGGAATCAAAAAACTATGTAAAATTGACCACACTATATGTACGTACTGCTCTAGATTTCTACAAATGAATTTGTTTACACTCACAATAAGTAAGTACATTGAAATTTATTTATTTTTACTTAATATTTGTCTATCTCTACAATTAATATGTATGTCGATAAATTCGGCATAGGAAGGAAGGTATCACAATAATCCCATCCATATGCATGCGTTGCAATTCCATTTCCATTTCCATTGTTTCATATGTACAAGATACAACTCAGTCATTCTGATTTTAGTCTTTATTTTTTAATTATTTGATTGTCAATTCATTTTAACAAATCGATCAGCATAGCAGCTCAAAAAAATTAAGGGATATGCTTGTACACATTTACACAAAGATACATAAGTACCTACTTGCTTGCTAATTACTACTACGCCCTCTACAGTAAATATTTTACAAGCTAATTATTTCAAGAAACTTTGTCTATTTAACTATAATTATAATAATTATAATTATAGTTTATAATTATTATAATCTCATATGTACATCCACAAAAACATCAATAAAAGATATGGCTCAGTATGGCATGTATAAATTAAAATAAATCTTAATGGCTAACAAATTGGCTAAAATTATGTAAGGTACATATTTCACTACAAATTAAAGGTAGATTAAAATTAAAAAACACAACAACAATAAAGAGAATTGGATGACTTCTTTTAAAAAACGAGTGGAGAATATTGCACAATTTGCACACGTAAATGAAATATAAAGCTCGATGATTTTTTGTATAAGGAATTAGATTATATTTTAATATTTTAAATACTTTGTATAAAATACAATACGTACGTACAACACATTATTTGACTTGATAATGAATTTTAGCAGCTGATTGATATTAGAGTACAAGCAAAACTTGAGTTGAGTTCATTGACCTCAAGCCACCAACCAATCCAGGAGATGGCGACACCACCGCCGCACTTTCAGCGCTATCTATGAATGAGTTCCTCGTCTTCAGATTCCAGAATGAGCTGCTGTTTTATTTAATTGACTTTGACTTGGTTGATACCAATTTTACTTGAATTCTCCTGCAAGATTGGCTGAATTTTCTACTTAGGATCAAATTGTGTTTTGACGAAGTAAGTGGTGAGTGTCCCTTTGCCTTTAACATAGGTTGGCCCACGACACTCACACTCATATCCGGACTCCATTAACAATTTGGCCGTATCCTCTGTCACCTGAGAATTGAACCCAAAAACCCAACCCCAATAATGTATATTGCCCATTATATTTTGGTTTCAAATTTCAATTACTTTAGACATGAGTTGAGTTTAGTTGGCGTGTGCTGTGTGCTCGCTCGCATACAATCGTTGACTCAGTTCAGTTTTCTTGTTGAATCAATAAATTTAATGTGTACATTGTCTATGTTAGTATTCGTTTTCGTATGTCTGCCTTGCCTACCCGATCCGCCACTGGAAGTAGAGCTTTCTTGGGACTTAAACATGAAGTGAGTGAACGAACGGGATCTTCTAAAATATACTAGGAATTTAATATCCTTCCTTTCCTTCAGTGGATCAGGTTGGACGGATAAAACCATTAGAAATGACTCGTGGTTATGTTATGTGTATGTGTATAGTCAACCATGCACTCAAAGTACTTCATAATAGAATTAATATTCGAGTCAGATTATAGTAAAGAGGCTTTGAGGTTTATTCTAAATAGGATTCAATTTTAGAAAACGATCAGAGAGCGAGAGACGGTCTTAAGCTCATTCCTACAATACAACTTCAAATTTAATGTAAGCATAAGGATGTGTCATAAAAATTTATTCGTACATACTCGTTGGTCTCGGTATTTCTCATATGAAGAAGTAGTAGAATGATCGTTAGGTTTGTCTGCCGGCTGTCGAAAAAAATGGCTATGGAATGTACAATTTGAAAAATTGCAATTTTCGGCCAAAAATTCGCAAAAAATTTTGCCCCTCATTGGCCGGAAATTCTAATCAAATTAAAAATGAATTTAAATGTTTTTGGAGCACTTTGGAGCACACGCCAACATGATTGAGAGATTGCGTCGAAAGCACATACCTGAATTCGATTCATGACTCCACAACTGTCCATTCTGGACGCTACATTCACTGTATTTCCCCAGATATCGTACTGGGGCTTTTGAGCCCCGATAACTCCAGCGACGACAGGTCCATGATTTATCCCTGAAAAGAAACACACAAGAAAATGAGCATTATCGTTTGAGTGCAAATGCAAAGAAAAAAAAAAGAACGATTTCCTTAGAGTCTACTTGGACAGAGTTTGTGTCTGCAGACGCATGTTAAGAAACTATCAATATTCATAATGACTCGTCCACCCCAAAACGATTTGAGTGAGAGGAAGCTCGAATCAAAAAATAATGAATTCTCGTTTAAACAAATGAGAAAGGAATAAAGTACGTCTACTAACTACTAACTGCTACTTTGTCTTCCATTTTTATTTCTACTACTGCGATCTGGGATGAACAAAAATTCTTCAGTCCTACTTACGATTAGTTTTTTTTCTCTTCAACTTCCGCCCCCCCCCCATGCGCCATGCATCATTCATCTCAAAAAGTAATTAGATTGGAAGGAGTTTTTTTTATCGATTCATCAAGATTTAAGTCTTAATCTTGTTTGTAAACATTACAGAAAAAAAATTGGGTTACTCAATCTGACTAAAACCATTCGTGATTCGCCCTCAATCCTGACAGAGACTTGGTTGAGGCACGAAGCGTCAGGATTTTATCTCATGTTATTACTCAACTTTCTTTAGAAGAGAAAAGACTACTGGTATGGGAGCGCATGCACAAAATAGTTGAATCTCTGGCACATATAATGCCAACTTATTAGTGAATTGGGCTCTGGCTCTAACATTCTGATCTCATTTACTTACTAAAAGTTCCACTTTGTTTAATTCGACCTTCGCGTGCATTCACCAAAATTTACAAGTCAGAAGTTGCATTGAAGGAATTTTCAAACTAAAGATCTTGAAGATTATGGACAACTGAAAAATTACTCTCATTAATTGATAAGAGCATTTTGTAAACAAATCGATGGGTACTCGCCGCCCCTCCCGCTCCCGCCGTACCTCCCCTTTGCTTTAGGAATTTGGATTACGCATACCCCTAGTAGTAGCCTGCAAATTGGGGTGCATTTCTGGCTAAATTGATCAAACCAAAAAGTTCAACGTCAATAATACAATGAAAGAATTCTGATGTCATTTTTGCAAAACCTGGAAAGACATTTTGCATGGTGTGCGCCTTTTCTTACTTTTTTATACTCCAGAGCCCACATTCAACTCAAACATTTCAAAAGAAGGTTTAGTGATAACCTGAGCCCTTTCGGGGTCATGAATCAAAGAAACTTGGAAGGGGAGAGAAGAACGGCTTCCGGGCTGCGGGCTCCGTTCGGTAAGTTTGGTACAGTGAAATTATTGGTGAAACTCTGGGGTCTGGGCTGCACGCATTTTACCCAAAAGTCCCGTATCTCCACACGATTTCTTATCTCATCGAAACCGTACGTACGTACGTACGCCAAGCTACACGGTGGAAAGTTATGTACGTTGAGGTGGAATCGCGGAAGGAAGAACAGTCTTAAGGTCTCTTGTCATAAAAAGACTCCCACTTTTTTACTAGTTTTTGAATGCCGACAATAAAGTCTATCGGATTAGGCATATACCTCCACACGCATTCCAAGTAGTGAATTGAATTGAAACCTTATCAAAAAGATATCACAAAGTAAGAACACCTTTTCTACGCTTTCTTACTTTTCTGCTCACCATTTTATCGGTGGTGGAAGGCTAACCTTGACGAGGGGATTTTTCCAGGCTTTTGCACCATGCTCTTTATCGAATATCTCATTTGACCACTTAAGAAACTAATGGACGAAAGCAGTACCCACTAATGTCAAAATCTATCAATGCACCTTGTGTGCACCTAAGACTTCCTGCAAGTTAACCTTATCTTGTTCTTTTTTCAAAATCCAAAATAAAACCAACCAAGTTTACGATTTTGTGACATTTGCGAAGTTTAGTTCCGGTTCAACACATTTCGAATAAATCCGGTAAGTGTGTTACACCCTGGCAGAGAATTCGCATAAAATTAGCATCTAATTCATTGAATTCATAACCAGGCCTTTTCGAGTATTGCAATACACTCATATCAGATCTCGCTCGCTCGCCGGCGGCAACAGATGTCATAATCTGTTTTGCATTCTTCGTAGAAAGTGTCTATCCATCGGGACAGCTGCCCTTTTCTTGGTTACGCCGTGTCGAGTGCCACACCGTGTGTCGTCATTATTATTGTGTCACCTGTCACCCCTAAAAACCGTCAAGAAGTGTGAAGAACTTTTTGGAGAGAAATCTTGACAGTTTACAGCAACAGTGCCTTACATTTTCAAACTATAAGTATCAAACAGTGCATGTGCCTAACATTCAGGTTTGCCTAACATGGGAGATTATTCGTCTGTAAATTTTCAGAGTGACACATTATGAATATCCAAAAACAATGACGACCTCTGTTGTCGAATAAAATCCACTGTCCTACTAATACCGTCACCAAGTTACCAAACTCTGGAAAATGACTCTTCGTTCACAAACCCATTACTGTGATCGGAACACTTGACCTTTGACCCAACATCCCTGTAACAATCTGAATTGACAATCGAAGAATTTACCTTGAGAGCTATCGATCATAGGAAGGAAAGGACGGAAGGAAGGAAGAGTTTTTTAGAAAGAAAAAAAAACACACACAGAAGAAATAAGGTCGTCACGCCACTCCACGTCTCCCCTTGTATTAACGGAAGAAATCAAGCTGTCACACCCCACAAGATTCGGCGTCAGTTAACATCTTCACGGAAGATTCATCTTCTCTTAACAAAACAGGGTAGGAGTAGGAGCACCCGAGCACCCTAAGTAATCCGACGTACGTCGCATCATTGCATCAAAACAAAATCCCGGAGAAGAAACTCATTTGGAAATACGAGTCAAGAACTAAGACGAAGACTAAGACTGAGACTAAGACTAAGACTCCTCTCATGAGTCACAAAGAATTAGGCACCAATAAAATTTCGTCTGCTTGCTCTACTCAAGTTGTTAAACCTTGAATGAATTGTCTAAGTGAGCGAGCACAACTGTTGTCGTCCTTGGTCATGTCAGCATAGGACAACCCAGGGTGGTTCTCAAGTAAAATTTTAATACTGATCTACGTTCTACAAAAAAAATCACTATTTTGGGCTTTTCAGGCCTAATCAGCATAAATCTATGCTATTAAAAACTAATAAGCATTTACTTTCCATTTGGACTCGTTGTCGCCCTTAGGTTTTCGACAAACTTCCGTTTCACCTATTAAAAATGCAAATGCATAATTTTTGCAACCCCCTACATGAACTTTCTCCCAGGTGTGACACACACGGACGACTTACGACGTACGTAAGATTAGACGTTAAAATCCAAACAAGTTGGAGAAGAATAGAAAGGACTGAATGTTCTGATGGCGCTGCTCCAGTACTTCCGATTTAGTATTAGCTTTTTGCTAGAAAATAGATTTCCACCACTATAACAAGTAGACCAGAACTCATCGTTCGCTCGTTCGTCGATTCGAATCCTGAGCAATTTAGTATTAGCAGTCAGAGTCTGAGAGCCTCAGTCAGTTTCAGTTCGTGGAAATGAAATGAAATGAAATGCAAGCAATGCAATATTACGTGGTAGTAGTCGAAGTCGAAGTATAAAGTAGTTGGGACTTGGGAGAAAGAAAAAAAAGAGGACTTTGAAAAGTAGCTCCGTTGGATTTAATGGGAGAAAAGGACGACACGGAGTCGGAGTTCTGAGCCGCCATTCAACCGCTCAGTCATTTCAAAAACTCCCCTGACACTTTGTCTGGAAAGAGTCATTAAACGATCGTAAGAAAAACACTGGGCCTGTCCGACTTCAAAAAAAAAATGATAAAATACTCCAGGGCTAAATTGCCATGTTAATGTTTCTCTGGCTCTACTAATGTCTTCATCATCATCGCCGTGCCGCACGGCCCTGGCCCTGAGTCTTTTCTTTCCTAGTTTGCTTTGCGGATATCCGCTCCCGTCCATTTTCTATTTCCTCACACCTTATGAGAAAAAAAAACTTTAAGAGAATTTTAGTACCACAAAATACTAGGGAAAATAAAAATTTTGGGACGAAATCGGGTACTTTCGAGTACAACAGAAAATCGCGGCAAATCCGGAAGTAAATGACAATGCTATCCCGTTGCCAAACCAAAATGTCCACACAAAAAACTCGCTAAAAAGGCTGTTTTTTTAGGGCGCTTCTCCTTAAACGTCAAAATGTCAACAAAAGCAGCTAGCTCAGAATTAGCCTTAGCCAAATAACGGGATGTCATTAAGGGAGGGGAGGGTATTAGTAGCCAGCCTGAATAAGATGTTATATTTTTGCATGGTTGCATACACGTGTTGGTTTATTAGAAGGTTTTATACGTACACATTCATACGTACATAGACTGAAAAAAAAAGTTGGTTTTGGTGACTGGTGACACTTAATCATGAGTGATATAGACTGAGACGACTGAGACTCTAGGATGAGTCGTCGTCGAGTTGTGTGTTGGAGGTCTGTGAGCTTGTCACTAATATGAAGGAAGAAAGTGAAACTCGTTAATCAAAGACCCTAGTCTGTTTAGTACTAGGAGTAGAAGTAGAAATATAGAAAACCCGGGTAGGAACGAAATAGTGCAGGCTCCAGGAATTTTTACTGAATTATGTCGGCGAAATTTTGTGTGTGTGGTATTTAGTGTGGCCCAAATGGCCAATTTTTAGATCTGGCCCTGGGTCGTAATGTTGAAAACGAAAACCCGAGTGCATATATCCTGGCTCCTACACTACCAGAAATATCATCACCTCACATAGTCATTTTTTAACCCAAAGATTATGAGAAATACGTGCGGCGGGAATGGCGGAAAGGCACGGAGACGCTAGTGATTACTCAGTTTGTCTTTGTAAGGAAGGAGCGCGGAGCGTACGCACTTACAGCAATAGAAATGGCAATCAGGAACCTTAAAAAATATTATTCTTAATGTACTGCACGGCACACAGTACACGGTGTAAGTCGAAAGTGTAACGTATATATTCATGGTAAATAAATACACATGGGCTGTGCGACCGAAAACTTCTTAAATTACTTTCCTCAGCAGGGGAACTCCCCGACTGGGTGGGGAATGAATCTTCATTCATTAAAACTCCGCCCATAATTTGTTTACCAAAGCGGGAGATGTGCACTTATACGTCCTTACGTACGACGTCAACGGGGTAAAAACAAATGACTGAATGAAGGAAATTAATCCAAAATTTAGTTCATTATGATTATGTGCATGTACAGTACATGTACAACTTTATAAGACCTCAAGCGGTTACGACGGCAAGACGGCATGCATGCATGGGTGAATTCAACGGAGACGGATATGAACATGAACTTCATTACCAAAGTTTTGTGGATGATTTAGTTTCAAGCTGTTTAGAATTTTGCTGTCAGGCATTGGAGTTTACTACTATTTTTTGACGAAGAAAATTTTACACATCTGGTTTCACATTCTTATTGCTTAGAAGAAGGCACTTCGATACTCAACCTGCTAATCCCTCTTATGTCAAAAGTCCTAAATTGGCGTGAAAGCACAGCTTCGAATTTTCTTACTTAGGACGGCGGTGAATTATGCAAGAATTTCTCTGGTCAGGTGAAATGACAATTTCTACTTCTATCCATTTGCTATCCGTAATTTTTAACTTGACGCTGAAGCATTTGTGGTTCTACGTAAATAAATTTGAATGCGCAAAATGGTTGTTTGAAATTTTGTGGAGATGACTGTATGCGAAGACTGTAAAAATGTTAGGAATGCGTGGCATTGCATTCTAAGTGAAGTGTCGATTCTGGTTTACTTGGCGCGAGACAAATAAATGTGGGACTGAACCCAAAACCATGTTGTTTGTATCTAAATGTTGTGAGGAAGAAATCTTGAGAAAAAACGACGTGACTACAGTTTTCTACAAGGTAGACTACATTACTCAAAAAATAAAATCCGAACAAAATGCAGCTGGAGCTGGAGCTTTTCTCTGGCTTAAATTTCTCTAGAAGAAACAAGCGTAGCGAGCGAACGAAATGCATGGTATGCTTAGGCGTGTGTGTGTAAATATTGTGTAAATAGGACTCGGGGTTAAGACCACAAAAATTGAAACTTTTAAATCTCCTCAAGTTTTGGAACATGTATCGGTCTGGTGTTGCGTTTGGCATTGCTTTGCCTAAAAATAGTTTTGTTACACGCAACAGGGATTCGACACACTCGAAAACGTTGAAAATTACACCAGAAATGCATTACACAGAAAGCAAGCTGTTTCCACGCAAAGAATAATCCCCAAATCTCATTTCACCCCTTAGTGTGCGTGCAGGGTGGGTCATACATTCTTACCAATATTGGAATATTGGGAAAATATTGGACAATTTCAGAGCGGACCAATCGACTATGTGCCACCCTGTGTAAACCGGAACGTGTATTACTGAAGCATAAACTGTTTTTGCTTATCTTTCTCTACCAGACTAGCCAGCCCAGGCAACAACCGATTTCCCCGCAAAATTGGTACTCGGCGGAATCGAGAAATCCGACTTTATTATTGAGTCGATTTTAATCCTAATTCCTTAGTCCTTGCTTTTGAAATATATCCTGGATTTGGCTTTACTTTCCTGCTGCTGTCCGTCCAATTCCAATTATTATTATTATTGATCCTAGATACGAATACGAGTATATGCATTTGAGCACAAATTATAATATGGAAACTGGATACCTCTGCGTATTTAAATCGAGAAATTGATCGCAGATGTGTTCCAGAAGACGGGTGATTAAATACGAGGGGCTCTGCTTCTGCTGAGTTTCGTCCACATTAATTATCCAACGAATTCCTTATTCCTATGAGAATTTGAAAATGTACGGTTTTCGTATGGCATGGCCAAATTTGACGTTATATGTACGACGTTTCCTCATTTAATTTGTTGCCCATGACATTACATATACATACGCAGAGCAGAGCTTCCAAAATAAGCAGAAAATAATATCCAAATCATCAATAGTCTATGAATAAACTCACCAACTCGTAGCTTGAATCTTTGGAAAGACTCTTTATTGATGTGATCCAAAACTGCCATGAGAGCAATGGCAAAGTCTACGATGACGCTCACGACGCTATTCTCTTGCTTTATATTCTCCTGAAAAAAAAATCCAAACGAAATAAATAAATAAAACAAATTCTGCCTTAAACATTTCATCATCACGATTTCAAAAAAAAGCTGAACTCTGAAATGTAAAACTGACATTCTTTTTATAAACAGCAAATGCAATTTTTGTACAAAAAAAAATTCTATTCATGAATATTCACATTCACAGCTCTTTTTCTTACTCAAAAATGTAAATCCTTTTAAAAACTTCAATGGAATAAATGACCTCCTGTTTCAATTTTGCATTTATTCATACGTTTTCAGTTTAGGTGAAAGATCTTAACCAGACAAGATCTGATCTCTCAGAATTTACAAGGCAAAAATAGCACAAAATATAAATGAATGAATGGGTTGCTAACGAGAGAGTGTTGAGTGAGTACCTGAGTCTCTTTTCCTGGGTTTAACCCAGAAGCCGCCATGTATGTACTTCCGATCGTCTTGATTTTCTCAATTCCACTGAATTTTGGCTTGGATAGAAGCTGTAAGAAAAATAAAATAAAAATGGTACATAAATTTGGTGCACCTAAGTAGTGTCTGATGCACAAAGTTGCAATCACTATACCTATATCCGACGCTCCAACATTATGAGCATGTAGCTATACC
>JAQGCB010002813.1:0-10793 GCA_034698835.1 Protaphorura tricampata | reverse complement strand
TATATTAAACTTTCTCTTTATTGGACACATTTTGGTGCATTTTTTGAGTTCGGTATATAGAGAGTCCACTGTAGCTAGTATTTCGTTTAAATTCTCGGAGAACCTGTTTTCGCTGATGATAACACAATATCCGTAAAAATTCCACAGGAAATGTGTGTCAGAATTCAGAAATGAAGAATTGGTCAAAATCCTCAGTCGCAATTAAAGAGCATCCCTCGTCATTCCCTTGCAATTGTAATCGAATCGCGTTGAATTTTGTTTCGTTAATTCGTTGTTCGGATCGTTCTACAAAAATTATAGAGTCAAAAATTTCAAGATATTTCTGAGAAGATCTAAAGTTTTTGAAAAGTATATGACTATGACTTACCGTTTTATAAACAGAATGACTATGAGTAAAAGTTATGAATTGGGGAACTTTTGGGCAGGGTAGGGCTGGGCTGGTCACACGGGTGATTTGACTACATTAGTTTTGGTTTGTTCACCAAGAACAGATCTAAATCTAAAAACAAAAAATCTACGGGTGCATGATTTGGTCCGTACAGTACAGTACTCCTTGGCTATAATTTAACACCCTGATTTCGTTTAAGTTGTTCCAAAAATAGAAATTCAGCATCTCATGGCATAGCATAGTGATGGCAATGGCATGTGCCATCCAGGAAATGGTCTATTATATGCACATGAACTCACTTCACTCAGTCAGTTGCATTTGTAAACTCCCTGAGTGCTTCCCAAAACTACAAATAGTAGAAATTCTTGCCAAAAAATCGGTTAGAATCCTTCTAATGTGTTTTAGACGTGTCGTGTTACTCAACACAAAGATACAATCTTATGTTTGAGTATGTACTGAGCGTGTACGGGTGTACGTACAAGAATGACCCGAAATTCCCCTTTCTCGTTTTGTAAACAAAAAAAATGTGAACTCTAATCGTTAAAGTATTTTTGCCTTTTAAATACATACCGTACATTTCACGGAGTGTTTCCATTTCCATTGTTTACAATTTTTAGAAACATACTCTGTTTTTTTGTTCTAAACTTGCAACTGTTGATTTTAGAAATCCGATAGTATAGGTATGTAGTGTAGTCAAATTGTGTTCAAACTTAATGTAGTTTGCAAGTGGAATCATTATAAAGTTGGGGCATCGCTTAAATAGAAATGTAAAATATAATATACGTACTCTAGAATAAAATTAACATTACTATAACATTTGTATTTTCTGGAGACGTACATATTGTCGCAGTCGGTGCATGTAGCAATTAGTAAATAAAATTCTGTTTATCTTGCACTTTCTATAGGTATCGATTCGATATTTTTTGCTGTCGATATTATTTTACTATTCGTATATGTGATGCCCTTGTCGCCTTACTGTGTTAGCGGCTTAATGCACACTTTGAGTCGAACTTGACTCGAAACCAATCTAAGGAGTTGAAATGTATACACTTTTACTAGAATTTGGACTAGTTATAGTGATTCAAAATTTTAATTTCTTTATGCTTAGAGACCTGAGCAAACAAATTCCCATAAGTACCTGCGTTGTCTGCCTGAGGGATCGAATCCCTCTAATAGAAACGTAAGTTGGATGAAGGGTTGACTACGGTCGAAGTATAGTGGCAGAGATTTTTGATATTCGGATTAAAACATTAGGCTTTCTCAGCAGCACTTCATTGCGTATAGCAGGGCAAGAGAGAGTAATGCATATACCCGGTCGTGTAGCAGGTTTTCAGTTAGCTGAAATTTTGAATTGAACTGAATTTTGTCACCCAATAATTTATTTTCGATTTGTTTTTTTCAACTATTGTTAAAACACTGAGGCCGGTTTTTTAATTTCCTTATAAAAGTTTTTGTACCTTTTTTAATTCATAGGTACAGTTCCGAATCATTTATACACACTTCGAAATCGCATGAAGATATAATGATTTATACCAGTTTCACTTGTATGTCCGTTTCAGCCAGTCAGTTTTGAAACTTTCTAGTTGTTTTCATACCGCTTTAATTTGTTTTACGTCATCATCTCCATTCAGATACCGCACCGCCCGGGATATCGGTTATAGCTTAATCTCAGATTCTTATGTTTTCAATCCATGATCTCATGTTTATTTGTAGTTTATTTATTTCCATCGTTGAATTTGGAAACATTATATCGAGTTCCATCCGGTGTGAACTGTGGATTACCCAGACCGACATGCATTTTATTTATCAATCATTTGCGCTAGTTAATTCGATCTCCATACCATGTATGTTCTACTCTCGGAGGCATAAATTATGGTATAACCATTTTTGGATATTACACCCCTTTTCAGGGATACACCCTTGACAAAGATTTACATTTATGTCTTACTTAACCCTCACAAAAAATAAACGGAAGAAGAATAATAAAAGTAGTAGTAGGGAACTCACAAGGAACCAATTCTAGATGTAAACATCGTGTTGCAGAAAAACGCACCAAAGAGATTATTGGTGTGGGTTAAAATTTTGGCTCAGCGTTCGAAATTCTTAAACATTCCAACATTACCAATTCAAATGGATATTCTACTGAAATATTCTATTCTACACAAGTGTATCAGAAATTTTACACACGTAAGCCGATAAAATGCCACCATGCATTAATACTGAACATTTTACCCGAACTTGATTTTTACACTTTGGAAGAGTCTCCTCGTCAGCAGCCCAGTGCAGTGTGTGATTACCCTTAAACATGCATGTAAGGAAAAGTCCAATATAAATGAAAGGGAAACTTCCTCATTTAAATCTATTAAAAAAAGTCAGGTCTGGAGATCATTTATTTTCTGATGCAGATGCTATGGTATGACTATGAAATGGAGTGAATGGGGTAGTAAAAGCAAAAGTGATCCAATGGAATGTATTCTACAAAACACAACCAAAAAACTGGTGATTTCTATTGCCACTACCACTGCACTATTCCCAGGACCCTTCTTGAAGGGGTATTCCTTACTTAATGTTTAGCTCAAATACAACATGCTTTTTTCAATCTGATCTTATTTGACTCTGTGTCCCGGTGTTGAGTTCACTTTGACCGGTTTTGGTGTATTCAAGGAATTTATTACTAAAAAACGTGCAGGTTTGTACACGATTTTACCATTTAATTGGGGTTAAATCGCATGTCTATTAAATGAAATTAGAAAAATCGAGTGCTAGTGGGATAGAAATATTATTTTGTAGCTTTCTAGATACAAACATCGATTGACCACCAAATTAGTGCGATCCAGCGAGTTCACCTAAAAATAATTGTAAATTAATTACTAGTCAATATTTTTTCATTAATTCGCTATGCGTTATGTAGGTGCTAGATCTATCTAGATTTTTTCCTGTTCTGCCCGAAAAACGCTCAAATATATGATATGCTCATTGACTGTCTTGTTTTCCAGACACCATGCTATTATTTAGTCTGATTAGTTTGTGACATATTGTGACACATGAGACAATGTGTCAATAACGCGTCTGGTTTACTCGCACCCATCGCATATCGCATCCAACATGTATTCGGAGTTTCCAAATATAAATCTTGTCAAAGTCCTTGGCTGTGTACATAAACCATTTAATTTAAGAAAGAATAAGTTATTATCATTTGAACTGAACTGACTGACTGAGTCACTCATTAAATATTGACTGACTCATTTGAAGTTGATGTTGTATTTGTATTTAATGTGACAACTTCCTCTGTATGTTGCAATTATCTGTACAACAAACCGCGCCGGACTCAGTGGGTGATGAGTTGATGAGTGGATAATTATTCTTTAATTTTTTCCTTGTGGGGAATTTTAGTACAATTTTGTATGCAGGGTCAGTGACATGCTGGTCTTGTCGTTCGTGAGTGTCATGTCCTGAACATAAACACACACAAAGACAACAGTTGAGAAATATTGTGTGTTCTCTTCAATGAGTTTTATATCAGTTTGTATGTTTTATTTCATTTTAACATGTGAAGGTGCAGTTGACAATTTAAGTTTGTAAAGTGGAAGTTCAAAATATAAATTATTTTGTTCAGTTTTAACTTTTATGTCTGGTCTGAAATAAATTCAGACGTACCGAAACGATTGATTGCTTTACATTCCGGATACACTCTGGTACACGTTTTAAGTCTATAATGTTTTGCTTGTGTCCAGTTTGAGTTTAAAGTAATGTTTCAAATATGCAATAGTTTCTTAAAAGATTTTGGAAGAGGGATTTCGGTACAACTCATCATAAAATGTCAATGTCAAAGTGTGATTTTTTTTGTAAAGCTCACCAAATCTTCCAAGAAATTATTTTTGTGTTCTTTTCAAAATTTTAACAAGTCCATTCCTACGACAGGATGAACATTAAATTCTCATTTACCCATGATTTATCTAAATAACTTTAGAAATATTTTGTATGAGTAATGTTACTAGTCTAAATCGAACACACAGATTTATCGTGTCTCTAATTTCTCGGGTCAAAAGTTATAATAATCCCGAGCTCAGCTCAAATAGGCTCATATAAAGTTATTGCAGTTTATACTCGCATTTCAATTGAGGAAACCCAGATTAATTCAATATGCACGTAACGACAGGATATGAACGGTTTGAATTACACACTATTCAGCTCTACAATTACTCAATTGAAACTTGAAACTCAAGAAAATTAGGCGAGACAAGAATGGATGATGGTGTTTTGTGTAGTGTATGATCGGAACTAATAAAATATAATTTAATTGCGTATACAAGAAAAGTATGCAATGCAAAGCATGATGTATCATAAACAAATATATACACTCACAATTAGTTTACACACTTCGGCAGACAGAACTGCAATTCCTGGCAATATGGGAAAAATCGATTTTGTCATTATTACTCATTAACGTTCTCCGTTTTTGAACTGAAATTTTAGGGAATTTCAACAATTTGCCTCATCATCATCAAGCCTCAAGAAGGTTTTTGAAAATCAAGATTTTCGAAAGCAGTGCGGATCTGATTGTTATACACACTGCATTATTTGCATTGCACATTGCATACAATCCATGAATTAACTACTGAGAATATTCGTTTCAATTATTAATAATAAATCGCGTCCGATTGTTCATACGAAACAATTCATTCCATGCAAACTAGTGGACGTAGCGTTTATTACGAAATTGACAGAGTATGGTGGAACTAATTTCAGTATGTGTATTCAAAGCAATATGTACTATTTATTGAATGGAACTGACTAAACAATAATGTATACGTTCTGTATTTTTGAGATTTTTGGAATTCTTGGAATTCTTGGCAAATGTGCTCATCGTTCCATCAAAATAAAATTACACGTAAATGGGTTTTTAATTTTTCCTAAACCAACAGGTTTGTTCGTAACAAGCACTATAGTGGTGGACTAATTTCGTTTTAAACATTTACTATTACAAAAACAAAATTTAAAATGTACTAATCCATATTTTATTCTCGATTTAAATTCCAGAAAATTCTGAATCTGAATGTAATGATGTGAGCATTGATTGAACCGTGCGAATGCAAATACGATGTTATGAAGTCCTTATGAAATCTAATACGGACATCCGGCTCTCTCCTCGTCCTCGTCTCTAGTATTCGTAATCGTAAAATAACACTATTCGAGCTAGACAAAACAAATATATAAAAAATTGACCGAGAAAAACAACATGAGCATTTAAATTCAACAAATTGGAATGCACTTACTGCTATAACAAATAATATTTAGATTTTACGAGTGCCAGAGTGCCAGCCCGTGTCAAATGTGAAACCAAGGACTTTTGTCTCTATTTGTTCATAATTGAAATTACTATGAGCTGATGTACAAATCTCTGCCAATTCCAATGTAGTATCAAATTTTAATTAGTTTTAAATACCACAAGCTTCGACAAAATGGAAAGTTGTAGAACTAATCGTAGTAATGGGATTAGCGAAGTGAACGAGCTTGCGAGGTAAGTTAATTCGGGATTACAAAAGTCGTGCCCATATTTTCATCCTGAATAATTTTTGGTACAAAATTTTTAGATTCTCTGAAACATCCTTAGTAATCGCAGCGTCTTTGACGATAATCATAATCGTGATCGGATTATTGGGGAATGCTCTGACGATAATTGCATTGTGGCGTTCACCCCGTGTCCGAAATATCGCAGCAGCCTACATTATAAGGTTCTGAAAAATAATTTCGGCCTATTTATATTGGCCTTGTTAGTTAATTTGTTTCATTTTTTATTTTACAGCCTATGCGTGGCAGACTTTATATTTTGTCTTCTAGTCCTACCATTTAGTGCATCCAGATTTTTGAACCGAGGTTGGGTTCATGGTCAATTCTTATGTACACTTTTTCCTTTGATGAGTTATGGAAATGTGGGAGTCTCACTTCTATCCATTGGAATGATAACAGTCAACCGGTAAATAAATACTAAAAACCTACTCATATCACTTTCTTCAGGGTCAGAGTTCAACCAAAAACGAAAACCAATCTGACTTTACATGCACATAAGGCTATGTAGGATAAAAAAGTCAGGACAATGTCTAAAGTTCTATCGCTCACAAGGGGAATACCTAGGATGGTATCTACTTCAGGCTCGTTAATCCGAAATGACTTCTATTCAGTCATTAGTTATTCTGAGATATGATATAGCACGCATGGCATGTATGCTATGCGTGTATAATACAGAAAGTGTCAAACCTTATCTGGTCAAAAACGTAACGAAACTGGAAAAAATCGGTAATCAGAAAAGATTGTCGTCCTCGGAAACTTCCTTATGGGAAGGAAAATCCACACATTATTATAATGTGTATTTTTCTTAGAACTTTGTAACAAATTGAGTTCGAGATGAGTTGGGTCAATCGCTAACACGCATAATTAAAAATTATGAAAGTTTCATTGTGACTTATCTTTATGCGACAAGTCTGACAGTAATTGCCGAATAACTAGTAGTTTGTTAAACTTTATCTTTAGAGCATATGTCAAAGGGAGCCGATTTATTTTGAAATAATGCCAATAATGAGATAATGAGAAACTTGGACCCATATGAAATACATGTATCCTCATCCTCGTATTTGAAATGTCACTATAGATACTTCAGTCGAAATATCGTGCTTGTTAAGATATGTAAAGGTCAATATTCTAGGTCGCAGATATGAATGAGAAACGTTTACGGTTGAAAGCTACAGGGTAGCCCAAAGTAAGCATCGGGTTTCGCGTGTCGGCACACAAATCTTGAAAAATAATGTAAAACACTAGACACATATTAAAACTTTTTAACCTAATGATTTTGACAGGTACGTGATGATAACGAACAACTCAATTTATTCTCGGATTTATAAACCCCATTGGATTGCTTGTATGATTGCATTCTGTTGGATATTTAGTTTTCTAATGCAAGTTCCTACTTTGTTTGGAAAATGGGGTACACATTTTTTAACATTTGAAACTAATTATAATTCACAATTAATTTTAATTAATATTGAATGAAATTCTTGTACAGGTCAATTTGGTTATGACCCACGCCTCCAAACTTGTACAATCGTCCCAGATGAAAATGGTCGTTCATCGAAGAGTGCCTTGTTTTTTATTGCTTTTCTAACTCCTTGTATTATAATTATATTCTGCTATGCCAGAATATTTTGGACTGTTCACAAGTTAGTAAAAAAATTAGAAGTTTGATCCCCTATTGCTCTTAATTACAGAAACTCAAAATTTTGACTATAAATTCCATTACGCTACCTATATATACCTATAGGTCTGAAAATCGCATGAGGAGTCATTCGGCCAGAAGTGATCCAAGGGAAGCAAAAACAAGACACAATGAATGGAGAATTACAAAAATGGTCTTGGTCATATTTTTATCATTTGTTGCCTGTTATTTGCCCATCACCATTGTGAAGGTTGCGGACAAATGTGTCAATTATCCGGGTAAGTAGTAGTAGTATGCAGAATAGAATTTCAACTAGTAAAAAAAACATAATCCCCACTATGATGCTACGACCTTGAGGAATTTCTATTAATTGTACTTTTTTTAAATCTCATGTTTTAAAATTTAGTGATGCACTTGGTTGGCTACATCCTCATTTATTTGTCTGCTTGTGTAAACCCGATTATTTACGTCTTCATGAATAAGCAGTATCGCCAAGCCTTTCAAGCAGTTTTGTGTCCAACTCATTTGGCATTTGCCTCATCTCGGGTCACATTTCATTCTCGTAAGATAATATTCCAGTTCGTACTTCCAAAAAATGATTTTTTCCCGATTTTTATCTGAAAACTCGGTTTTCGGTTCAATCGTGCTGGACCTTTTCAAAATCAGAATAATCTTCCTGATATTTTTTTAATTTTTGCTACACTTACAGAAAAGTCAAAGACGCCGGAACAAAACAGTCAAACAATGGTGTCAAGGATGTCCGTGACAAATACGAATTTTATCATACGTGAGTCTGAGGATCAATGATGATGAGTCTGAATTTGAATTATAAACTCTACCTCACGAATTTTTCTCCACTGTTATGTAGTATAGAATTTTTAACTCATTTAATAAAAAAATGAATTGTTAGATCTGACCTGACCTTATCAAACATTTTTAGGGGTTTTTATTATTATTTATACAATTTTTGGATTTTTCTGTAATAATAGTGTTACATACATTTTTTGTCATTCATACAATAGAAATAGAGAATACAAAATAGAATTAAATCTAACATTCATGATTTTACACTTAATTATAGAATTACATAATACGTAGAAGAATGCCTTACATAATAGTAATAGATAGTATACAGTTTTTTTACCTTACACATAGAATTTTAAGATTTACAGAATTTAGAAAAGATATTAGTACAGTTACTTTCAACAGATGAAACTTAATTAATTGACGTAATATTAAATTGAAGGATTCCTTGAGTTTGATCTAGAAATTTGGTTTGATGCGTTGATTTAATTAGTCTGACCGTGCCGTCATGTCTGCCTCAAACAAATAAAAATGGTGTAATTTGTAATAATCCCTTAATTTTTGGTGCACTCAGAGGCTCAGACTCGGAAGGTGACTTAAAAAAGGTAAAAATCACGAGCTGTGGTGGCAGCTCTCATGAAAGGAACTCGGAGAAGTGCTAAAATATTGAGACTGGCAGATCTCCACACCACGAGGTTTGATTTTAAGACAGGACTATTATCTCTTTCTAATCACAGGTCTCTTCAGCTCAGTATACTACAGAGTGCACCAAAAAATTGGGTTTTGGCTTTTGGGAATTTATAAGTAGAAAAGTTCAGGGTAAGAAGAGTAAAGGGTACTTAATTTTGTATTATCCATGCACGCGAATATTCAGTCTTGCAATCGAGTAGAATGTATCTCTAAAAGTATCATCCGCCATGCATATCCCAACACCCTTTCCACATTCTTCAGTACATATTTTAAACGAATTCGCTCAAGACTCGTCCCCTTACTATTTACTGTGGAAATCCGATTTAAATGACTCGCATCTTTGCACTGAAGAATTTCGACAAGGTAAGTTATGACTCGCGAATTGATATTTCAAAAGAAGTGAAGAACTTCAATTCGTTCAATGGTAATTCCGTTTGTGCATTCAATACAAAATTTAGAATCCCATTATCGTACTTAAAGATAATTTTGATAAAAGAATCAGTAAGTTCTAAAAATAAGTTTAAGGGGAATTTGAGAAATTAATACATTCATGAAGAAGTTAAAGAAAAAAATGTTCCGATCGATCAAATAATATGAATTATAGTTATGCCTCATCGAGCTTGTGTGAGTGAATAACGGATTGACTAACTTGCATTGCTAAGATGAACTAATCATAAATGAGACTTACAAATTACAATTAGGCAGACATGACGGCCCATTTCGTAGATTGCACTGAACGGATGAATTTTGTGGTTTGTGTTGAGTTTTACTGTGTTTTTGGTGATGAGATTGGGTTTATTGACTCGGTGGTTGATTATGAAGATCAAGAGTGTTTTTCGCCTCATCAATGCGGGCATCGAGTAACTCCCGATCCTCGATCAGATTCAAAATTTCTGAGTTGTCCATTTCCAAGAGCATGCCGGTTATTTTTCCAGCAAGAATGGGAAACCGTTCCTGTAAGAGAATTGAAAAGTTAGATCATAAATAAAATAATAAAAGCTGGTGTTCTAATTCAATTTCCCTGAGTCAACGAGTTAGTAATAGTACACAACACTTTAAATATGTTAATTCAGAAATGCAAGTAGAAGAACTTTCAGGATCGCTTCAAATTCGATTCCCGAACACACAGACATGAACAATAATGTTTAAAAAACGGAATTTTCAAATAAGCAAGCTCACAAAAACCAAATGGAACTCGTTAGACAAGTGATATATAAAATATGAGGACCCGGTAATGAAAACAGAAAGGGTGAAACAGAAAATTGTAACAACGTCACAGCATCAGCAAAGTGAATAGCATAAATGAGGGAGCGTGTATTTTATGCTATTATCGCGCGACAAAATTAGTTCGATCAATACCCGGTTTCAAATAGCAAGTGCCCGAGTACAGCCTGCGCATTGTACAATAGTGGTTCGACTAATTTTTGACGACGATAGAAAGGCTACGTTCAATTTAAAAATGAATGGATTACCTGAATCAGCGGGAATAGTCGCTCTCCCAACATTTGTTTTTGATCATTCGGATGAGCAGCCGCAAGCGAGGACGCTGTCAGTTCTCGTCCTTGGAATAGGATTGTATTGGGTTGGAATGTTTGTGATCCCTTGAATGTATAACCCATCTGCCCGGGTACAGGCGACGGGTGATTTGACGGTCCCATATTAGTGCTAATATTTGGACTTGGAGTCATTCTTTGTCAGATC
>JAQGCB010002812.1:0-10795 GCA_034698835.1 Protaphorura tricampata | reverse complement strand
TACTTTTCTACGAATGTACTACTACTAAAGTCAACATACCTACAAGTCAACCCTATAAAAATATCTACTCTACAAACTTAAGCCGCTAAAGAAATCTATCAAGTTTTTCTATTTTGACAAAAATTTGACACACTTGATTTATTGCGAGTGATATAGCAAGGAAGACTTTGGGGACTGAATGTTTAATTTCTTTGTATAGCAATGTACGTAGTACGCTTATCGTAAATGCATGGAGACAGCTGGCAAAGAGCCGCAGTATGTAAAAATACTTTCTACAACGTCCAATGAAAAATATCTAACCATTACATTCCTATTCCTTTTTAGTTCAATTGAAAGATTTCTTCTACAACACTAACCTACTTTGATATTAAATTAAAATATCTAAACAACACCTATTAAAATATATTCTGTTTATTACTATCTACATTCTTTGCTCCCAAAAAATCTCTACGTATCAATGAATTTTCTATAAAAATCCAACTATACTCCGTATATTTACTCTATATACAATTTCTACAGTCTAGCTGCATCAACAAACTATAGCTATATTTTTCCTCACAAAATTTGTACCAAAATAGACCTAATACCACAACAGTAGTCTTTTTTTCCATGTCTTTTATCGGTTTTGTATCATTGCTGAATGAATACTTGATTTTGGTAATTGTAAGTGAAACTTCCAAGATGATCTTTTGAGCTCTTCCACTCTCACCAGTTAAAAAGAGTGGTGTGATTGATACGGTTTCAGATATGCCAAGAGTCTAATCATATGTAACAATTCCTTGCATTTTTGGCCATTTATGAATATACACAATATGATATTACAGGATCTAGATATGGTTGGCACATAAACTCGACTCCCTAGCACTAACTCATCCTACCGTTTGGTCTCATATTATTATTGTAAACGGCTCCTCGTGTGAACAAATCATAGGATTTATGATTTTCCGTTTGATTGTTAATGACTGTTAGAAACCTTTAATTGGCACTCACTCCAAACGTTTTCATCCAACTCGAGCGGTTCAGGTATTGCAGAAAATCAAAAAATCCAATCCAATACTCTGTAGGCCGTGAGCACTTTTAAACGAGTCAAACCGAAATAGTTGGACAATTTACACAACACCTGAACAGCTCGAGCACCATGAAGCGGTTTAATAGTATCTCCTGTAATTAATACTTTGCTATTATCTATTTTAATACTCCCAACTATGGACAAACTAGTTTTCCTCTGACTATGGGTAACTTTGACTTTGACTAGTCTAAAAGTCTCTAGTAGAAATGCATTCTTTTTTGTTTCTTTTGTAAAAAGAACAACTTATGACTCTCCAGCAAAAAACTGGCAAGTACAAAGTCATCACAAGACGGAAAGTAGTGCGGTGTAAAGTTTGGTTCCTTCAAATAGGCCGGAAAGGATTGACTGTCTTATGACGTTTGACGACGCTTCAGACGGTTTCCATTACGATTGCGACGGACTAATTTACATTTTTGGACATGAGAAAAATTATATTCTCATTTTAAGTACATTTCATTTTTGTTTCATGGTTTCATTTGCAGACTGACTAGGTGAGCACCTAATCTAAGACACTATGGACTAGGTAACTATGTGTATTGTACTCTTAAATACGTAAGGTATCAACTAATGTAGTCATTTAGTAACTATATTTCTAAGGAGATTGGCCGATTCATTTGGAAGAACTTTGTGTGTGATGGTGCTTTTTTTGCCCAAGGATTTTCACCTTGGCTTCATCGTCATCGCCCAATCAGACGTCAACGGTTTTGCGTAAACAAAAAATCGAAGGTTAACGCAGTTTAAAAAAAAAGCCAATCAATGTTGTTGTTTTTCTACAGATTTATGCATAATATTGTATTTCCTTGCAACGGTGGTGTCGAACGACAAACTAGACGACAAGATGACTAGACCTAACCTTTGAAATGAACTCTAATCGACTTTTTGACACAACACAAAAGTTCGGCGCTTATGTAGGTAGGCCTTCTCAATCCCTTTTTCATCTTTAAAAGTGAAGATGAGGACCGGGAAGATACGAAAGCAGAATTTTCGTCAACCTAGAAAACCTTCTCAGAAAAAGAAATCTCCAAGCTGCTCTTTTTGTCAAGTCTGGAGGGAAACCCTACCTATTTACCTACTACCCACATATAGTAGACCAAGGGAATCGATCTGACTGAAAAACTCAAGAATTTGCAGAATCCATGAATGAACTTTTTCCTGGCTCGACCAAAGTTGCCAAAACTCCTAGCCGCCACCTCTCTTACCACATAGACATGACGCACAACCAACAAAAAAAAGGTGTGCAAAATGCCTTTTCCTTTCTTCCTTCCAATATTATGTTAAGAGAACCCTCAACTAAATGTACACAAGGAAAGTCAACTTAAATGATTTTTTGAGTGAAAGGATAATATATATAGCAATGTTTTTCTTGGGGGTCGTATGATTGTTAAGGATATAGTTTTTTTAAATCCCTATTGAGTGAATTGGAACCATGGTCAGTCCCATTGGGTTGATGGTAATGCCAGCCGTGGAAGTAGTAGTGGGGTTCGTGAGCATCCCGAACAAATTCTTATGAGCCAAATGATATGGAGCGGCGGTATGTTCGAGAGCGGAGAGGATGTGATGAGCCCGGGCGGCACCGGACAAAGTAGACGAATGTGCGGCGGCCGCCGCCGCCGAGGCTATGGGAATTGCATAGGGAGTGTATCTGATGGAGGTTGGAGCCGCGTGGGTTGCGGTCGTGCCTATGGCTGGAATTAGAATGAACTCACCATAGCTGGCCCCACGAGTTGAAGCCCGAGTCTTGGCCAAATTTGATGGTAGCATGTCCTCCTTCGGCTGCGCCTTCTTGCACTCTACCTGCTCAACCGGAATCAGTCACACTAATTAGTCTATAACGGACACCCCTAACTAGGCTTGCGAAAGGCCGGGCCCCCAAATGCTCCCGGAACACTTTCCTCATTCATTCCATCAAAGAAAACCAACTTTACCCCTCCCCCCAGAAAAACATAACAAGATTTCGTTATCACCAAGGCAACTGAACATCTTTCCTTGAATTCTCAATTCGAGTAAGTCCTAAGGGTAACGAAGGAAATCCAACTTACACGTAGAGCGGAGATTTTGCAAATACAGTTACTAATGTAATCCAGAAAAACAGATTTGTAGTTGACCCTTTGGGTCTTAACGTGACATGGAGAGTCATCACGTTAATCTGGTACGACTCTTGAACAAATAAAAATTTCTGCTCTATGTATGGCATTATGGCATTACTTACGCATGTGTATATCGTGTCATGCTTTAAGCATCAAGTGCAAAAGTGGATTTCGTTTTCCGAGGTCGCAAAGGTGGGACTTTATTGGTCATCTGGGAATCATTTATATAGTATAAAAATCCTCCGTGCGAAAATGATTACCGGATTTTGTGGGTGAGGAAATCAACCAAAAAAATGCCCAGCTGCCTTGGTTTATTCTCTACAACAATCACACCGAAAAGCAAATTTCTTATTATATACTTACCATTTTGTTGTTTATTTCATGGAAATGTATTTCGCATACTTTATCAACCACGTCTTCATTTTGGAACGTTACGAAGCCAAATCCTGTGGAAGAGAGACAAGAAGAGAAATATGATTAGTTTTGGTAGAGAAAGGAGGACATAAGAGAGAAAGCTAAGGAAGGAATACATAAGGATGAGAGAGGGGGGCCTGGGCGGTGGTAGCGGTGGCGGTGGTGGCGGATGTAGATGACATGACATGTCGCTTACAATGGGACAAGGAATTCTATGTCGGGTGAAGGGATGCGGAGTAACGGAACGGATGGCACTAATCCCACTACGCCCCAATGTCGACGTAAATAAACTGAGAAATTCTTAGTCAACTCAAACCCATACCAGTCAGAGTCAGAGAGACATGGAGACAGAGACAGAAAGAGAGAAACTGGTGTGTTTGGCTTTAGAAATAGAATAAACACTAAGGAACACGTCCATTAATTTCAAATTATGAACTAAATACTAAATAGCATTCCAAAATCATCACAGAAGGAGCAAAAGTCTCAACAAAAGTAACATCACATACAATACATACTAGGAAAGACTAAGTTTCCCCTTCCGCTCAAATCCCACACAATAATAGTTTGTTTCAGGTGTTTGACGCAAAGAATGATCATTAGCATACCGTTGAGCCCCTTGTTTTTGGCAAAGTTCCCTCTCTGTTTTTTGCCAATTAACGAATGAAAATCCTCTTGTACAAATCGTTGTTCTCTCTCTTGGCCAACCTAACATTTGTCGGCAACTCTCGAAACATTTGACTAGTTAAGTCTTGGAAAAACGACACACAAGCCCTCCAACACAACACACGTCCTATCACTTTATAGCTCTTCTAAAATGCGAGACTTCCAAACTTATATAGACAGTTTCTAGCTTTACCAGCCAAACCCAAGCCACTCGTAAATATAATCAGCTCTATTCTTCTTTTTCCTCCTCAAGGCTTACAACTAGTTGTACTCCTGATACCCCCAACATGTCACATTATGGCTTTCAACCGAAACTTAAAAAAAGAGAGAACATGCTGTTAGACTTTATTTATGTATGCCCACAAAAATTCTTACTTTTCCTCATTTCACCGGATGGGGAAAGTTGAAAGTTGGACATAAGATTTCTGATGGGATAGAGAAAGGAGAAACGAGAAAGACGCTTGGTTCTCGTTTTTTTTAAAAAAAAAAAGAAAGAAAGAAGAGAAATCTATAGTTTCCACTAAAGAACAAAACCAACACAGAGCTAGTCAAACTATTTGACTTTTTGCCAAACTAAGTTCTCAACTTTCGCCATTCTCTCCATTCTACCTACACACACAAATACACACACAACTTAAACGTACTCCCCAAACTTTATTTCCTGAGTTGACATCTAATCTACATAAACATATTTTGTGCGACAATTATAACAATTTAACGAGTCTCACTCAAATGCTCAATTTCATGCAAACCAAATTAACTAATTGATACCTCACTACGACTACTTTCACCTTACATGACAAGACAACATTTCACACAACTAAATCTAAACCAACCGTTTAAAACAAGGTAATTCAAAAAGGAACAAATTAAAAGAGCTTATGTTTGTTCTCAAATGGTTTGAACGGACACAAAACCAATGAGAACATTACATACACACAAACAACCATTATAACCTGTGTGACTTTCTCGCTCCACTTCACTCCCCACACACTTTAGTTTAAAGGCTAGACCTAAAACCCTCGTCTGAGCTCGTATTCACATTAACTAGCTTCAATTAATAGGGTAATTAAGAAGGTAGGTTAATGGGGGGAGGAAAAACGTTTCAAGTCGTATACGTAGAAATGGAATCATAGCTTGCTATAGTAGTAGTCGCCGCCCTGCCTCCTCGGGTTCGAGAACTATTCATAAATCCTTTTTAAATGTTTTGATCTCTTCTGACGTGATATATTAATATCATTAGTTAGGTTGAGACCAGGACCAGAACCAGCCTCAAAAACCCTTTAGTCGTCGAGAGTAAATAAACGCAATGGTTCGGATACCTACATATACTACATACAAACTTACTTAGTATTTGGACTACTACACATACATACATATAAGGAGAAACCTGAGCTGGTCTCAAACACACACACACACACATTTTCACCACACTACCGCTCCACGCCCTTTGTTTTCTTCTCATTTTCTCAGTCACGTCTTTCAAACTATTCTCCGAGACCCAAGACCAAGAACTCAAGACTGTCCTGTCCTGTCTTGGCCCTGTCCTGTGTAGGGCACCAGCTGCATCCTGCCCTTCGTGTGTACTACCAAAAGAGGTGGACAAATACAATGGCAATGGTCGTAATACTACCAGTATGTAGTTGTAGTAGTAGTATTCCCGAGTACTCATTCCATTTTCCTCGACACAAAATTCCAATATATCCTCATTTCTCTATTTCCTACAACGTAATCTACCTACCAGCCAAACTTTCTCTCAGCTTTCTCTCTCTCTCCGAAACGTAGACACCTAAAAACCCAACCAAACTCAATCTCCTCTGCCCTGCCTGTTTTCTCCAAGAGCTCTTGCCAAAGTCCAAGTCAAAAACTCTTCCGTACAGAAGAGAAGAGAGAGAGAGAGAGAGAAAACTTGGATGAATTGTCAATGCACCGCCCATTAGGCACCACCAACGACTCGTACAGTCACACACAGTACATACCCCTATAGAATAGATCAATGGTCCACCCCAAAAAGGCTCGTTACAGGGAGCTCTTGGTAGTAGTAGCATTATCATTTCACTCCTACTATTCAACTACAAAGTAAAAGCTACATACATGGCTTTTTCCTTTGCCAACTCAAACTCCCATATATTCCATTACATATTCAATTGATTTCCAAATTTCGTCAGAGTCAAAGAATGGTCTCGTACGTATTTTCGACACACCGTGACGCAAATTGATAACTGTGTCCATTAAGTACTTTCTCCACTACACTCCTCTACTACTACTGACTGACCGGCCCAACAGTTAACTTGAAACCCATGGATTATTGATACGTGGCGGTAGTCTGACTTGGAGCAACAGTCGTCTACTTCTCAATACACAATTGTGTCTCCCCCCTCTCTTTCTCTCTTTTAAACTAGGACTATCTGTATGTATGTTTTTCCCCCTTTATTCCCTCAAGTCAAATAAATACAAGTATAGGGGATGTATGTGTGTGTACGTTGGAATCAATTCGCCGTCTGAACAAACAACACCCGAGTGTATGGGCTGCATTATCACTAATAAAGATAATTACTCTCATCGGTTGACCCGCTAAAACCCGAACCAAAAATTTACTTAAAAACAACGTAGTGACTCTCTATTATTTAAATTGGCGCTTAGCCATCAATCCACGACTTTCACTCACTATACTCACTGTTTGCTTTATGGAATGGGTTTGTTGAGACTGAAAGAGTCCGTACATTTGGGTACATGAAATAGTCAAACAAAAATCTAACCAACGGTGAACACAGTATGTATTTTTACACGTTACGTGCATGGAGAAAAAATACAAATAAAAACCCTAGTTTTCCTTGAAAATACAAACATACTGAAATGATGATATGGATTCAGACATTATAATTTTATCCTAGTTTTGGAATGGGTAACTTTAGAACAAATGGCAACCATAGAATGGATAGCCACGTTTCAAACGATACCCCACAAGCCGTCCTTTATTGTATGAGTTGAGTTAAATAAATTCAAATCAAATCAAACGGTTTTCTCAGAGTGAGATCAAATCTCCATCAACCAACACACATCATGACCGACCTTTGAAATTTCCACAATAACCTCTAATTATGTGAAAGACGAACTAATAAAAACAATGCTGAAGGGGTTCAGTTTGAATAATACTACACGATCAAATAAATTTCTCCTCATACATAGTTATATACCTCCTTTATATTCCGATTAAATCAAAGCCTAGGTATTATTTGCTCAATAAGCTTATTACCACACACCATGGTGCATAACCTTTGTCAAATTACACACCACTCACATCATAGCACAGCTCAAGGCAAATCTCTTCCGCCTCATGTACATACATGTTAGGAGTAGTTCGTATGTTCGTAATGTTATGTGAAATATTGTAAATGCTCCCTTCTTGTTCTTCTCTCCATTGCATTGCATTGCCATTTGCCATTGCTCAACACTTTGTACCAAAGTCAACTGAAGACGTACAAAAACTTACATATACAGTACGTACGTGTCTTTGAATACAATAAGCCGATTTCATGGAAAGGGTTGAGTATAAAAAATACATAGGTAGGTAGGTAACTCGACCATATCCATGTGCCTTTTTTCTTTTTCTCTTCTTTTTGGTGGTGCGACGGCCCAAGGAAAAGAAGTTTAAGGAATGATAAAAAAAGACAAGGTGGAGAAATGCATTTGAGGTAGTAAAATGTACGTAGAGAGAAAGTACTTGGTCGTGACGGGAAGGGAGTCAGCTAACCGAACCACAACGGGAGGAAAGAGTTAAGAAGAAGAAGGGAAAAAGTAGGAGGATGTATATGCGTCTCCGAGCGGAAGCCAACACAATATTTCATGTTGGGGAATATACCGGTTTTTTGGACTCAAGTGAGTACGTAAAAAGAATCAGAGATTCCAGAAGAAGAAGAAGAATAAGAAGAAGGAGATGGAGAAGGAACGACTGAGAGAAAGAGAGAGAGGCCTGCAATCACTTTTACAACTTTTACTAAATTCCACTGTTTTCCTACAACGAACTTTTCACTCGTAACTTGGCCCTATTTCTACATGAAAAAACGATTTGTCTCCTAAACAGTTTGACGACACAATTTCTCTTAAGCTTTCCTCGTTCACTTCCCCAAGAACCTGAATCAAGCTCAACCTCTGCACCAGACTACGGAAGAAAGATCTAACCCAGACTCTCAGTATACTTACCACACTGAACCGACCCGAACCAAATATGTATGAGGGACATACTTTACAAACAGAAGGGTTAAAATAAGATTGAAAATCTGTGCTCCAGTTTTTCTCTCTTCTGTTGAAACTTTCAACCCACCTACTCACTCACTCATAACCATCTAAACAATGCATGAAGAATAATCTTCTTCATATCATAATTTCACTCTCTTCCTTTCCATCCCTCCTTTCAATTTCAATAGTTTGAACCGTATTCCCACCACACCACAGGATACTATTTATCTAATATTTGCTATTATTAATTCTACAAGCACGCGATGACACGATTCACATTTTCCCTTGGTCCATTTTCCATACACTACTACTACTCTTAGTCTCAGGACACCCAACCAAGTCAAAATATCTAACAAACAAAAGGCAAACGGTGACTTATGTCACTTTCTCCGAGGGGTTCCACAAATTCTCTCTGTCTCATTTCCAAGCCAAACACAGTCTGTCTAGTCTACCTACGCATTTGTATTGTATGGTTAAAATCCATGGTATGGCCATACCAAACAGTCATACAGTAGCATAGGGTTAGGACAGGAACTAGGACTGTTGGTGATATTTGGAGAGAGCGAGCGCAAGGATATTTTCATCCAATTAATTCCCATTACGGAACAATGCACATTAAACTCGAGACGAAACAATGTACATTGAGGTATGGACGTTGCATAGGTTATATTCTGAACACAAAACTGAACTCCTCTATGTATACACACATAGACACGGAGAGCCACAGTTTGAATTCCTTCCTCTTCCAGTTTTCCTACTCTTCAACTATTTAGCAGATGAATTATTTCGAAGTTACATACAACCGCTTTTCCCCGGGTATGGAATCGACTTCCTCATCTGCATTGTCTCTCCCTCAATTCTTATCCGTTTATCCACTTCTCCTCACTCAAACAACTAAAATCATCCAAACAACAAACTACGTGGTTAATCTAACAAAATGGGATTCCTCGTCCAATGAAATATACCTATACCTCCATCGGCTTCTCTAGTCTTTTAATGGTTCCAAACTTCCATGAGATGAAATACAATACAACCCCAACCCATCGTCATCATCATTTCAAAATATATGCAGTCCAAGCATACGGTAGAGTCAAAGAGGTCAAATGAGAACGTGGTCTGGTCTGATGAGCAATCATTATGAGTGGTTCGAGTCAAATTCTTACAATTCTATGTTTTAGCACATTCTAATTAAATCACTAGGAAAGATTTTACTCTTCTAATTATCCAAAATTGACAATTTGTTATTACTGTGAAACTTCAAGGAGTTAGAAGCTCAGACGCCATTTACTTTCTCCATTAGGAAAATGGAGAAAGTTTACAGACAACACCAGATTTGATGGAGTACGACTGTTTTCATTCCTAGGAATTAGAAGTCAGAGACAATGTTCACTGGTTGCATATAATTCATGATTACAAAACATACTAATTTAAAAAAAAAAACAGGATGAAATTATCACAAAATTGTTTACAAACCAAACCATTTGTGTGTTACTTTTTTTTCAATTCTTTACATGAAATAAATTTAAGAAAAGATATAAAGTTGTCACTCTTTCAAATCTCTTCGTTCCAAACAGGATTATTAATGTTCTCACAAGTTACTATTTTCATTACTTGCATTCTATTGAGGAAAGGAAGATGTAGTACTTGTTCAAATTGTTTGATCCTGATTCCTGTCTACACCAAGTCTCAACACTCACTCATCACGTCAATCCAAAAAAAGGGCCCTAGTTCAGGATTTATTTGTCATTCCAGTTTTCCAATAAAATGTTAATGTGAATGGTCTTTAATAAATCTAATACTTTTCAAACTCCTCTAACTCTAACTCTGACTGTTGAGTGGACGACGTGGAGAGAGGTTTTTTTTTTGTCTGGTGGAAAGAGATGATAATATATCCTTGCCTTTGGCCCTAATTGTACTTTTGTCGATGAAATATTGAACTACTATTTCCTTCTATTGTGTTTCAATGTTTGAACTTTTTTTCTCTCTCTCTACTTCTTCGACGAGGGGAGAGAGAGAAGAACACTCCAAATTCCAAACCGATCTTTTTTATATCACCTAATGTGACTCTGTGACTCGGGCGTGAGAAAGTGAATTCCCTCTGCTCAAAATTTACGAGTCACTTTCTCAACTGGGACTCCCAAACTCTCCAACAAACCCATAGCCCAGCCCAAGCCCAAAACTATCATTTCTCTCTTCTCCTCGCTTTCTTTCACTTTGTCCATGGAGAATTCAACTCTCGTCATTCATCTCATTTTACCCATTCTATCCATGATTTCAATACCCAAACCAAAACCCAAACGTAAAACCTCTTTCCCCCGCTGAG
>JAQGCB010002811.1:0-10795 GCA_034698835.1 Protaphorura tricampata | reverse complement strand
ATTAGGAGGAAAAGGACTAGGGCCACTCACACCGGAAAATCTGAACCGATTTTCGGGATCCACTGTCACTGTCACATTAGGAGGAAAAGGACTAGGGCCACTCACACCGGAAAATCTGAACCGATTTTCGGGATCCACTGTCACATTAGGAGGAAAAGGACTAGGCCAACTCACACCGGAAAATCTGAACCGATTTTCGGGATCCACTGTCACATTAGGAGGAAAAGGACTAGGCCCACTCACACCGGAAAATCTGAACCGATTTTCGGGAACCACTGTCAGATTAGATGGACTAAGAGTAAGACCGCTTGCACTAAACTGTTTATCGGGAATTATAGTTGTTACCGTAGAAGACCTAGGGCTAGGACTGCTCACAATGGGAGGTTTAAACAGATTGTTTGGGGGAAAATGTAGGCACAACCCGTTGGGACTAATCGGAATACGATTGTAATAACAATAGTTTTGACCTAGCCTCGGAGGTGAGGTGACAGGAATTGAACTATTTCTGGGCAAATCAGAGTCAGTGTTATTTCCACCACGCGAGTGGGCAGGAGCACATCCACGTGATTCCACCTCAGAAATATACTCCAAGCATTTCGCAGCCTCTATTAATGTATCCAGCCCCATACCCATTCCATGGTCTTCAGGTTTCGTGGAGCCAGGATTAATGTTGCTGGACGATGTCCATTCCCCATTCCCATCAGTTCTATTGAACACACAACAAACTTCCGTCACGTCAGGATAGGAATTCAGGATTTTCCTGGCCTTTATTTACCATATATCTTCACACACACGCGACAAGGTTTCCTTTCGCAGTAGATTGTGAAGCCTACACGATGACAATACTGTCAGTCGTGTCAATATGGAGTAATCCTAAGGGAATTTTATAGCAGAGATTAACGAATGTCACACTATTACCGCCCCAGCCCAATCGTATACCACACTGGAAAATTTAGCTCATCATGTGGTTAACATATATTGTTCTCGTTCTACAGCTCTGAGTTTGATCCACGTGCTCTTTGGGATAGACAAGCCGACCGTCGTTCGTGCCATCAAGTCTCAAAATCAATTCTAGGGGCTACCGCACCTAACTTCCTGGTGACACCCGAATCAAGGTTTCAAGTAAGTATGGTGTTCGACCAAACACCTCGTAAAACCGCCTTGTCACGGAATAGAAAAAAAATAATTATAATATTAATACCTTTCAGGGTCTTTGACTATGCCCACGAATTCCCTCAACCCCCACACAGGTGACAGACAGGCAGAGAAGAGATAGATTCTGACAAAAATTCGGTTCCACTTCCAACTAATTGTAAGATAGGAAACAAAAGCAGAGCATAATTTTTGTGTCCAGTCCACTGAGCGACAAGAGCAGGGCAACGCACGCAGAAGAAGGATAGAACGAATCGTAATCGTAAGTAAAATTTTGAAGAAAAAGTTTTGAAAAATCTGAGACAAGCACACAGACAGACAGGCACGTACAGGCAGACTAGGAGACTAGACCAAAACTAGACTGTCAAAGTTAACTGTGTTGTGGCTGTGCTGTGGGCTCGGCTCACGTGCGTCCTCGTGTCTCACGCGGTGCGCGGGATGAGCATGTGCTCTGGAATTGGGCTCCGTCTCGTCTGCTCTTTCGTCTCTTCTGGTTGGTTCAAATTTCAAACGCTCCTTCTGTTTGCTTTGTTTTTTTTTCTTCTGTTGTGATTTGTGATTTTCCCCGCGTTGATAGACAGTCTTGATTTTGATCTTGTGAAAATTGTGAATCTTGTCTTGTCTTGGATTTATATTTACTTTGTCGAATTTACATTCTTTTTACCAGTTTTTAATTTGGTAAAAATTCACTGCTGTGCTGACAGTGACAATAATTTGCGTTCTGTTCTAATATTAGTCGACTTTAGCTTTTGCATTGACCAGTCGAGTCGAGTGTCTACCCGCGTGCCGCGTCCAAGCGTCTGTGTCCGTTCTGTTTGGGTACACGTCACTTTGGGTGTTTTCAATTTTTCATTGATTAATTGATTGTTTGACTTCTTGGGCTAATTCTGAGCCATTCCAATACATATAAGTACAGAATAGAATGAATTAATTCAGAAACACGCACAGGTAAATACATAACAATAATGTGCCAATAAAATTTTTAGATTGGTGATTTGGTGAATAAAAATAATAGTAATAATTCCAATTATAATTATTGTAATTAATATATAACAGCTAAAAATTACAATTATTGTGATTTGTAGTTATTTTTATTTTATAAATGTGAATACACGGTTTCATTCACCAATATAATACAATTAATTATTGTACAGTGATTTAGGTTGGCGTTCGTTGGTTGAAGGAAAACTTAACCTGGTTCCGAGTTAGCAACAATCGGATTGAAAAAATGGGCGGAACGGAAGAAGTTGAGAAGACAGTGAATCAGGATGACGCCGAGAATGTCGAACAAGAAGGACGTAGTAACCCGAAAGAAATAACAGTTCAGAATGCTACTGTTCTGGCACTGAATAAAATCAAAGAAATGGCTTCTACCAGGAACTTTCATAAAAACTTGATTAAGGTTTGTTTTAAAATCAAATACAATTTATTAGTCATTAGAATTCCAGACTATTCAGGGGTCAGCTGCAACTAATTTTAATTTGACAATTAAGTTAACTACATTTTGAGAGCAATTCATTTGAGTACATACCATTTTCTATTTTTCAGGAAGAAGCATCAGTCGGATTTGCCGTTTTATCTTTGGACTCATCTTGCCAAGAGGCCGTGATTCTCTCACTGGACATTCTACAACTCCTTGCCCAATATCCTGAAAATCGCTCATCATTGAGTAATATTGTTCATATTTTTGACGCACTTCAATCCGTTATTGAGTAAGTATTAGTATGTTCATATATTTTATGCAGATATTTTTTGTTATCTTACTTTACCATGGTTCAAATTTTGAATACTTTCAGTAAACCTGGTCAAGAAAAAGATGACGTGAAGAGAGCCCTTTGGATTTCCTCTATCTTAAAACACAAAGGACTAGAAATAACGCGAAATAAGAAACCAACCAGAAAGCCTTTAGGGGAGAAGAATCCCACCGCTCCTTTGTCTAAGGTGGACCGTGCTAAGAGAAATTCAAAAAACGTTTACCTTCGTATAGCAGATGTCTGTATTGAGGTATTGCAATTTACTATTTTTGGCATTGGTGGGATTCATGGCACTGTCATTAAGGTTTTTTGTTCTTTTGTAGTCCAATCGGAACGAAATTACTGAGACATTAAGAAAAATAGAAGGGATCATATCGATAACTTTTATCGTCCAGAAATCCGTCTGTCTCATACTTTCTCACACGAAAGTTATGTCCGAAGTTTATGGGAAGGCGGTGGCCAATATGGGATTTGATTGTGCGCTGATCGCATGGGATAACAACAATGAAGAGGTATAGACATGGGCATCTTCTTTAAAACAAACATTAATACCTAGTTAACATATTTAAGATTAATTCTTGTCAATCCGTCTCGCAGATTTGGATAAGGCAATATCCCGATAAATTGGAAAACAGTAAAAGTGTAACAGGAAAAGAAAATGAACCCAGTTATCTACCGGACTCGGAAGATGAAAAAGATACAAGTATTGGTGATCAAGCTCTCGTTCCTACCGGAACAACTGATACAAAAGGTGGAGGATGGCTTAGTTCAGCTGCGAGTTTCCTACAAAAATCCTTCTACTGGTAAATATTAAGTAATCGTTAGAAATCAGTGTTTCACCATTGGAACTGGAAGAGTGTTTATGTGCCACGGCTGCCGAAACTAATCTTACTAATAGAATATAATTGGGAGATTGATTTAAGTTGAGTGTTTAACGAATGTACTACCTTTTGTTGGATTTTACTTAACGTTGCAACTTTGCAACTGTTTCAATTATAATAGAAACGTTCTAAGCTCAATGAATTCGTACTTTGCATCTGCTAGATTTATATAAAAAAAACAAGGCGACCCGAACTCTTTAAAAAGACAATAGTACCAGTAATACGATAAGAGTGCCAACCAATGGCAACACTTAAATTGTCAAACGTATAGTTGACTGACTGACGGTGGAACTTGTTTCCCGTTTTATTCATGCATCAATAAATGAATTCAGTTCTTTCTTTGATCATCGGATCGGATTTCTTGTTTATTCCAGATTGATTTAAGGTTTGCAAGCAAAATTTCGGCTGCTCTAGCAGTCACAGATTAAAACTACTGGAACTACAATCTACAGTAATATTTAAAATGTCGAGGATATTAGGATTTAAGGTTTTAACGTTTCTCCATTTAGTGACATTGCTGAAATGAAGGTCCAGTTCTGAAACCTCACTCCACCAAATGGAATTAATTTAATTCATCTTGCAAAATAAGTTTACTTAAATATATATTAGCTCTAATTATTTTCTTACTGACCTCGCGGTTGTATCTGTTTACGACTTTCCCAACATACATTTCCGATTACCTCTTTTTCTTTTAATTATTATTAGGTATTTGAATACTTTATCCAAAAATTCTTACAAAAACTAAGAACCGCAGACATTCACTAATGAGGGTCCACACGGGTTTTAGTTCTGATGTCATGTCTAACCACTACTCTGGTGACTGAAATCTACAATGTATGGGAAAGTGAAACAGATGCATAGTAACGTCGAGATTAGAAATAATACAATACTAATTTGCTACAGCACAACAGCACAGCACCATCACTTCACTTAATTTCCATATTCTTAAGAGATTAGAATGTCATAAGATTGTGTTCATTTTTGAGTTTTCCTTGACTGGTTGTGTTTTGTCCCACTTGTGTTGGTCTCATTTCAACTATTCAAGTTAATTCGGAATATCACTGAAAAGTTCTGAACTTAAAACTCGCAGTTCCCAACAAACCGAAATGTTGTAGCTAACAAAACTGATGGCATTGGCAGCTGAATTTTAAACCTAGTTAAAGTAACTAATTTAATTAACTAAAATTACAACTTATCCGTTCAATTTCGTTTAGTGCTTAGTCCGACGGACGCTACCTCGGAGATGGTTTTGACAAAAATATAAATTAATGATTTAAAATGTTTTCTTTCTAATCCATCGACTGTCTAATACAGCAACAGCAAATGACACAGTATAGTGTCAGTGTAGATTTATATGGGAACGAACCCCAACTGGTAACGCACTAAACTAAACCCGTACTGGGAAATGGTTGTTTCAAGAATTGAAGAAACGATTGCTTCATAGTATAAGTTAAGAAGCAGAGTTCAGTTCAGTTCAGATTTTGTTAAAACGTTTTCATGGGAGACACTTTTCATCAGTTGGATTTAGTAGTACTATTTAATTTAGAAATTAGCGTTAATTTTCATTTATCCTTGCTTCCCCATCCACCTGCATCATCACCCCATGACCAGTCATCAGATTTTCTTGGTCCAGCACGTCCATTGCTACTGTTTTTAACTCGGCTGGCTGATGAAGTACCACTGTCCTGTGATTGATACCCGCCACTTCCACCTTGACCGCCCCAGTCTGATCCCCAGTCTTCCCATTCATCCGCGGCGCTGTTTCGAAACCAAGAAATAATTAATACGAGGTCTGGATACCATACATTAATTTAAAAAAATTAAACTTACCGGTTCCCTCCATTACGATTTCCACCGTTGTTACTAAGCGAGCTATATTCTGTTGTATCAGTTTCTGGAATTGGTTCGTGTCCGTAATTGGACGTGGAATGGCTCAAGCTCGGACTTGATGCAGATGTTATTAAACTAGATATTCCATCCTTGAGTCCTTTCTTGCTCAATTCTGACACCTTAATTGTGAAATACAAAAGGACAAAACATTGTTAACACATTGAAAGCACTTGAAACTGTTAAGCTAGATTCTTTGTCTGATTACTCGTTACTCTGCCTACTAGAGAGAGGACCGACTCACTAAAAGAAATATGTTTCAAGGTTAATATAATACCTTTTCAGTGACTGTGCCCGATAGTTCAACTGCTTTTTGAGAGGCAATTCCTCCGAATTTAACTGCGTTTTCAGAAGCCTTTGCTGCGACTTTAGTTGCGGCAAGTGAAAACATACTCCATCCTTGACTCAGAGAAGACAAAGCCGTGTCAAACATTTCATTCGATTGATTCCTCGGCTGCTGAGACTCCATGGAGTATCCAAAACCAGTGTACCTGCCACCCTCTGTACAAACAGACATATTTTCCTTTAAATCCAAGTTCACTTTTAGTAACAAAGAGAAATATCTCCACCAATCAATCCACCATACGAATTTTGATATTAAATTCATAACTTAGCCTTACCATTGGGTGGAAGACTATCGGAGCGTGAGCAGTTCTCCAGTTTCTTCCTCTCAGCATACGACAAATTAGATGTAGGACCGTTCTGATATGAAGACGTTTCCGGTGTGGAGTAGTCATCTTGCTGGTAAGAAGATGATGATGATGAGTATGATGTCGAATTGTTAGCGGCTTTTGGGAAGGTGGGTGTTGAAGTACTTTTGGCAAAGCCTTTGGTACCACTCGAACTGGAATTAGTTGTTGAGGAACTATTGACTATTGAAGAACTGGCTCTGGTGTTTTGTCCACTGTTGGAAGTAGATTTTCTGGCCTGAGCTTCATTCCAAGTTCCCCCTTGAGACTCAGTTTGAATCTAGTGGTGATTTGGAAATCAAAATTAATATCCCTGGAATATATTGCTTGTGTACTTTGGTGCCGCAAAAACGCTGAGATCAAAAGAAAAAATGCCGACAGAAGAATTACTATGTATTAAAGTATGAGCTAACTTGCTCACTAATACTACAGTTCTGAATTTCTGAGACCTTATCTTTTAGTGAAAATCAAGCCCAGTTTTGAGTAAAGTACTCCCATAATCAAAATATGAAGTATCAAGAGGACATAATCATTAACTTGGAAAAAAGAAACTGCTGAATCCTTAATTTATACAAAAAATACTGTAGACCTTTGTTGTATTTGCATTACATTGCAACCATCTATCGTATTTTACCTTGTCTCGGTAGAGTGCAGCGGCTTTAGTGTTATACTTCTGTTGTGTACTCATAGATTCCAAATCCCCATCCGAGTGAGATTCGAAAAACTCACGAGCTTTTCTATTTCCGCCCGCCTGTGAATTGGAATGAAAATAATTAGCATTAGTCAAATGTTAATACACTGTGCTTTGGTTCCAGAATAATTTATTTTAAGGCTTCTTGACATATTTTGCCAATCCGCGAAATATTAATCAACCCTTCACTTACTTTCATTTTTTCCAGTTCGACATCTTTCCATTTGTCCATCGTGACAGACCTGTTGAGAAGTAGAAATAAATTCATTAATAAGAATCTTCTATCTCTGACAGGCTCTCAGCAACAATTAACTTTATGGACGGATAACTATTCAATGTATTCAACACCTAAAACAAATACCCATTGAAGACATGCATTGGTAATTTGTTTCGAAATGGAAGTGTTCAGAATTCTAACATCTTCTTTCCGCTCCTAAAACTTTTGTAAATATGTTTTGTAAACAGTTTGTTTAGTTTACATTCATTGGAAGTCTCGGTTCTAACTTTTGGTTTAAAGGATTTGGAATTACTAATAATGAATAAAGATCACATACCTGACGAAGGACAAATGCACACCAAGCCCTCGGTGTTTTCCTGAGCATTCCAGGCATATCTGCAAGTTCAAAAATGGCAAAATTAAATATAATCTATCACAATTACAACTTACTTACAAGTAATTTGTTGTGCAAATAATGTATTTTGTAAATTTTTACCCAAATTCCGTATGTGACGGACACCCACTGCGGATTATGTGCCCCACACTCGAAGCATCTCTGTAAATAAACATATTTTCAATATTATAACAGAGTAATAAGTACAGGTGTAAGTGCATGTGTGGTAATTATAAACTATAAAGTCCGTATCGATCTATTGTCTTCAAGGATGCGGTAAATAATTTCGTGTCTTCTACTAATGACTTTCTTTCACAACTTTCTATGTCGACAACAATTACATGGATTTCTGATTTTCTATTTCATTTTATATATCTAATATCTATCTTTTTCTTACTCAATTACAAACAAACTCAAACTCATTGTGAAATCAGGGGTGTGAACGAGCCGGAAAATGTTCCATGCTTCTCACTATTCAAACACAGCCGTAAGCGTAACCGCGTTAAAACAGACGCGTGACGCTCCTAAAGTAAAAATAAAGGGCTAAATTCCTGTAGAAGATATTTCTGATCTCATAAGGACAAGGACAGTAATGGCATTCACCGTTAAGGTTGACTTTTAAATTACTACAGTCGTTACAGTGTGGCTATAAAACAATATTCAGGTTATGTTCCCCGTATACTGCCTGCACGCATGAACATTCTTGAACAATTAAACAATAAAAACTAAATCACAAAGTGCAGTAATAAAATGAAATATTCAGGGGCCAAGTCGGCCAAGACGTCAACTTTTTCGTATCCCCTCACTCCCAGTCCCTCATTAAAGCCTCTTAATTTGTCACAATTTTATCTCCTCACATCCATTCCATGAGCATATTTTCCGTACATCCTATTTACAAATGGCTTTTACATTTCTAGTCTAAGCAATTAAAACTAAACTATCTAAAACTAAACTACAACTTCATCCATTCCATATGCTCACTGTAGCTTTAAAAAAACTGCATGAGACGATAAAAGTACACTCACCACATTCGATAAACTTATTTGGTGATAACAATATAAAAATCAATTACTCAAAAATAGTCACATCAACTTACATTATTCTCATCCTTATTTCTTAACTCTTGAAGGGATCTTCTAGTCCTTGGGCTCGCCATGAATGAAGAATTAGATTTTTATGTACACGTATGGATATGATTCCGATTCTTTTGATATTTTGAATGCCACAGTGGCGTGGGTGGTCGTGGCTATTTTCCCAAACGGTCAATGACGTCTACGTGTAATTTCTTCCAGATTAAAAGATGAATAAAATATACAGAAAAAAAATATGGGGATTGAATGTGAAGTGAACTAGGAAGTGGAAAATGGAATGAATGAATTAAAAAATTGAGTATAAAATGTGGGACATTTAAGACAGCAATAGCAAAATGAGACAGCTGAGTATGTTGGTGTGTGTCTGCTCTTCTGCTGTGGAGAGAAAGAGAGAGGAGTTGGATGTAAAATGAGGGTTGGATTTGAGTTCGTGGAATTTGGTGGAATTACGGTGCGGTGGGGGAACTGAAACTGACGTCACTTCAAAGATACCGTCCAGAGTGGCAGAGTGAAAGTCCAAGTCCAACCCAATGCAATGCAGGCAAATGGCAAATCCATCCCAAGGATAAATCAAAAAAATTATATTGAGACAATTAACCTCTCCACAATTAAAAACCACACCACAATATTTTATGATATTTTTGTTATGGTACAGGTACTTGGGATTTTTGGAGATGGAATTCGCTTTATATTATTAGCACAGATTGTCTCGGCTGTCTACACAATTCCTTATTTTTATTTATAAGTTCGCCAATCCAATTTCTGAAGTGAAATATTTTCCCGGCTTTACCCGAATTTTCTTGGAATGTAATGTACTGTATGTAAAACTGTCTGTAAATATAAAATGACGGTAAAAAATTATACTGTATATATGCAATGCAACAGACACAATTATGATTGTCATGTGCATGTCTATTCCTAAGATAAAAAGTCGCTGCATGGTTACGATGATGCTCTGATTGAAGTTTCAGATTTCACCAGCATATTTTGGTGACCCATCTTTTAATTAATTTAGCTATTTTTTTCTCTCGCCATTAATGCATTTTTATTATTCAGCCACGCACCGTCTTTCGTACAACACAAAGATTGTCTGGACTGGACTGGACACAGCGCACAGGATACAAAAACACTACTATAAATATACAAGAGAAATTAAGAAACTAAAGTTTCGAGTACTTTTTTTTTAAAAAATGTGTTAATGCTTTCCCTGGGGCCATGACATGTCACCTGAGAGGCCTGAGACCAGACGATGCAAACACCATTGCATTGCGCATTGTCATTTTATTTTTGTAATCGCAGACTTGGGTCAAGTACTTTTGAAATGGACTTAAGTCCAATTCCAAATACTTTCTCCTAATTCCAAAAGTACTCAAGTCCAATTCCAAGTACTTTTCTAAAATTCTAAAAGTACTTAAGTCCAATTCCAAGTACGGACTTGAACTTGGTACTTTGTACTTAAGTACATTTTGAAAAGGAATTGACCCAATTCTGACGGCTACTATTTCCAACTATCCTAGCCGTGCTTCATCACGTAGAACCCAAGATTCATTCACATAACAACCATCCATGTTACATAGTCGTTTGTTTACGAATCTTGGTAGAACCAATTAGTCTCAAGTCTCAACTTGTCCCAGCCAGAGACCCAAAATCCAAATTGAGATTTCTGCGGCGGCGGTAGTAAAAATTCCCATTCAAAATCTGTCCACACTTTTCCTCGTCAATTTCTCAAAACTTTTTCAAAACTTTTCGGTGTGCGAAAGATTGTTAAAAAAGGTGAGTCAAAATTTTGAAAAAATTAAATAATTTTTTTAGTTTAGCTCTGCCGAGTGGTGAGAAGTAGCGTAGTCTGAAATTTTTCGTACAAAATGTAATTACCACTTTTTTTTCACACAGTGAGAGTGAGATATTTACATAAGGATTCTACAGTTGACAGTGTATACCGACTGAAGGTTTACAGCAGAGGAGAAGGAGGAGGAGGTGAGTCAATTAATTTCATGTCACGTAAAAACACTAATTAGCTACTAAATTACCGAAGTTTC
>JAQGCB010002810.1:0-10801 GCA_034698835.1 Protaphorura tricampata | reverse complement strand
CAAAATATTCCATCTACACGTAGTCTGCGAAGTTACAGCCTTAGTACGATTGGCAGAGCCGAGCAGGAATTGAACCATGGGCTTCATGGAATAGGCACACTTCTAGCACACTGCTCTATTTCGTATAATCGACTCCTTTCCAATGTCAGAAATCTACAGACAACCACTGTCCCTTGTAAAATATCAACGTGTAGCTATGTAAGTATTACTCCAGCCTAATTGATTTCTTTGTTTCGGTAACAACCCCTGGAGTAGTGCCTTGTGCCTGTGCTGTGCTGTGCCTTCACTCACTTTGAGGCTGACACATGCCGTTGTAATGTATTGCCCGTAAGGGACAAGGGTAAAAAATATAATATAAGAAATATAAGGAATAAGGATCATTCGGTGGATATGGTGATCATAAAAGCAAGTCGTGTTGGTACTCCGCAAGGCGGGTAGTTATTCGACAACCCGGCGCTACAGGCTCTTATTCTTTGTGTCTAGTACTTTGGAGAAAATTCTACTTTCTACTTTCTACTGAAGAAAGTCGGGTCTTTAGTTTTCTCTTTCATTTTCCAAACGAGGTACGTACGTGTAGACTGGGGCTGTACTCGGTGTACAGGGTGGCTTGTATGTATTCCAGCATCTTCGACAAATCCTTAAAAATGAATCCCTTGAGAAGAAATAAATCTCTTCAGAATTAAACAAACGACGTCTCAAAATTTTCAAAAAGACAAAACAAAAAATATTAATATATAAAATATAATTCACCTGAATTCTGAAGCTTAAGAGTCATTAGGACAGAAATAATTGCGAAATCAATGTGATCACCCACATCAGCTTAGGGATACAATGATATGCTCATGGAGCCATGTCGAACAGGATTTTCTCATAGTGTTCGGATGTTCCTGTACTTTACATGTGAAAAGCATGTATTGACCACCCTGTATGAATAGGAATGCTTAGTGGAAGGCCAAGTGAAATGTTCTAGTTCCAACTCCTCGGCTGTTCTTCAAAAGAGGTTTCATTTGAACATGCCGCCACTATTTCCTTTCCTTCCCTCTCATTAAAAATCATTAGAGCTCTTTTCTCCCGCCGCCATATCTCCTGTTTTTCCAAAAGACGAGGGTCTCAAGAAAGACCAGCAAGAGAACTTCGACATGACACATAATCACTCTTAAAATCCATCATTTGTTTGACAAACATGACTCGACAACTTGACGACATTAAACCTTATGAATTCCTTATGATGATGAGGAAAATAAGAATCTTAGACTGAAGGAATGGAGCCAGAGCCATAGCATATAGAGTAGTCAGTCGGGTGAATGTCATTGGCTTTCTCGGAGCGTACTCTCAGGAGCTTTACTGTTATGGTTGGAGGAGTATGTTGGTTATAACTGTATTTATTAATTTTCAAAGGGACTCAAGGAATTTGGGTCTAAATAGATGTTTTAACAGAAGAGTGCTGGGACTCTATACTCCGAGAAGTGATATGTTACAGTCATTACACGTTTTTTAAGTGTAGTTTCAGGAATACTAATGACAATCGTACTATGATAGTATCGGCAATGGATTTCCACAAGTACATGCTCAGAGTCCAGCTGTACCGACTACGTATCTAGCCTAGGCATTCCAGAATCCAATTTCGAATTTGTGACCATTCTGAAAAATCTCATCCTTATAAAAATATATTTCTGATTTGAGGACTGGAGAAGTTAAAATTTACTCTCGGCATCCGCAGACACTTACTGACTCAGGATTTTTAAGATTTACCAGTTTACATTTTGAAATTCAGAAATTCACAGAACAGAGTACGAAAGGAGAGTGACGCCCAATTCTTTAGGGAAATGAAAGATAGGGGAAAATATACACGCTGCATTTACACGTGGGAGAAACCCAAGTATTGTATAATTGTAATTATACTCTCCAATTTCCAATTATCGATTGAAGTTGGAAGTGTATACTCGTGTAAACAGAAACCATGGGTGTATTGTACATATTCCCCCTGGCCCCCGGAAAGTTGAAGACAATTACTTTAAAACAGGAAACTCAATTTAGAACTTTAGAAATGTTCCTGTCCTCACGATTCTTTACAAGGAGAAAGTTGTGTTTAACGATTTGCATTAATTACTAGCATACAATGTTTAAAGTTGAATGACCTTAACTATGCGACCCGACCCGGGGAATGCCCGGAAGGACTTACTTTTATACTGAAAAGTAATTTATATTCATCTAAAGTCTACAAGTCTAAAGTACTACAGTCAGCAGTCTATACCAATCCCAGACAGACTCCAATGTACATTCAGATGCAGTGCAGAACGGATCAAATTAGACGTTGTAATTATTCAATTAGTTGCACGTAAGTAGAAGTAGAACATAATGTACAATTCGGAGAACGAAAGAGAGTTAGAGAGTGAACTCATCGAAGCCTCTTTTTCGATCCTTTAATCCAATTTCGGTCAAGTAAAAAAGACAGACAGAAACAGAACGAAATGGGTCTGTGTTCAGTGTTCCGAAACTTCCGCATGGTTAATGATTAACTGTAATACCCACAGGTATTCTCAGATTCTTTCTAATCCATGTAGTGCATTGTAAGTAAATGGTCTTGGTCATGTTCGTTCCTATAAAACTATGGGCGAATCCCATGGAATTTTCATGGAACTCTGGAAGTGATCAGTAGTGCAGGTATCTCATTTTTGGAAAACCGTACAAATATAAAGAGCCCATTACAATGATTGAGAATTTATACGAATGCAAATGCGATTGAACCTGAATTTTTGACTTAAGACACCTGCAATTAATTTTTTAAAAATGCACAGAATAATTATTGACATGGTGAATCAAACCCAATTCCAATAAATTGCACGGGCAGACCTGTAACACTAATTATAATTGTGACGCCCTTGGGTCGTAGTCCTAACTACTGTTTTTTTAGAAATACTAGACATACCCGGTTATGGATCCTTAATACTATTTGGAATCTCATATGTCAAAGGTCACTCAATCCATCGAAGACCTTCGTTCTGTCAAAAGATCGTCAAAAGTTGACCTTTGGCTAGAATTACAATTTGGGAGTCAACCTCGACCATCGACCGTAGAAAGGCTTGCTTGGCTTGTCCAGTTCCAAAATCCACGTTTAATTTCCAAAAATTCATTGGGGTACCACTTGTTCGCGTCACACGAGTTGTAATTAGTAAATTAATCACAAATTATAATTACGAAAAATAGGATCCACTTTTTCCTTGTTTCCCTCATTGAATAATTTTCACAGGAAAAATATTTTGACATTCCCTCCCGCCTATGAATTTTGAACTAACATTGGGCAATACGCCCCATTTGAAACGGACCGAGATGGACAAGCCTTTCACTCCTTTCACTTTCTCAGCACGAATTGTAATTGTAGCAACACCAAGAGGTCAACAGGTCAACTTATGATGTCCTTGACCTTAGGACCTTAACTTGGTCGTGAAGTGAGTCAGTGAGTGACCTCTGACCCTTACTCAGCCGCTTTCCCCTCTCGACAAGATTTATAAAATTATTCAAATAATACACAATTTAGAGCTAAGAATTGTGCGTGACTTTATTTGAAGTCCTCTGTATGTATTTCTCGGATTTAATAAAAAGCCAAAACCTTTAACACAGACATACAAGACATTAAGCTCCTCATTAAATTCAAAAGCATGAGCCTGGGCTTGACTGTGACTGCGACTGTAGTCCGTAGAGCGAGCGTATAGCGTTAGAATAGAGAAAGAATGAGAAATCTGTTGATCTGGAGTAATAGACTGAAATCCAAGTCTAACCTTTGACTCTTGGAAGCAATAAATGTTAAGCTGACACTGTGAACGGGGTCCTAAACGGCCATCTAATGTACTTAACTATACCTCACATGCAATACCCGTTCCTTATGGTATGGTATGGTATTGCATCGGTGGCATGGATTTGGATTCGGATTCGGATACACATACACATTTACTTACACACTATTACCCCTACTGTACTACTATTATAGGATGTGTGGGGATGAATGGTCCATAAAGTTAATCGGTCTAGTCTTTGTATCAATTAAATGGAAAACCCCATTACTCACAATGTACGTCCTCCTCAATCTCGTTCACAAAGAAATCGTCGTCAGGCTCATCTGGGACGGTGAGAACTCTTGTAATTCCATTGGACGCGAGGAACATGACAAAAACTAGGGTCAGAGTCTTATCGACAGCCATGGGACGACGAGTAGTAGTTCGTCGGTTGTTGCTCTTGCTGTTGTTTTGAACACGAATCATCATCATCCCCGTCGTCAGAGATTTCACAAACCCTGGTAAAGTGCAACAGGCGGCTACTCATCACTGTCAAGGATTTCTGAACTTGCCAGTGGTACGAGCCCTACCAGCACCAACACTGTCATAGCTCAAAGACTTAACCATTACGACTTATGTACTGTACTGTACGATCACCACCACACCACGGCAGTAAGTATCAAGGAAAAGACGACGACCCCCTCAAAAAATTGACTGAGTGACTGACTGCCTTCCTTACTTACACTTTTTTAGACACTACGTAAACACATATAACGCGAAGACGACGACGACGAAGAAAGTCGACGAGTAAACTAAGTGAAGGAACCCAGAAGAACCAGAACCCACACGACACATATGTTGTTGAAGCTCAGGAAAAGTTTTTTACGGTCCCCACTGAGTCAAAGTGACCAAAAATGTATTATTATAAGAGCTTCCTCACGAAATTGAATTTCTGAACACACAGGACATCCAGATAGACAGGAGAGAAGAGAGTGAGTGGGTTTTTGGTGTGTGTGGGGGGGAAGTCGTAAAAAATCACCGTAAATATTTTACGGAGGATGAGTGAGCTATGATAAAGTCATGTTTCCTGTTCCCTGGGTAGGTTTATACTTCCAAAACACTCATGAAAGCTCAAGTGGGTTATCAAATTCTATGTCCTCTTTTTTTTTCTCCTATATAAAATATCCTTGTCCCAATCCAGAATCCTTGAACAGTGAATATTAAACTAAGGACAGGAAAAAGGAGAGTAGTAGTAGGAAGAAAATATCGGTCAAAGAATTCCACGTTTCACGTACCACGTTTGAAACTCACAAAAAAAGTATGTCATGTAATGTAAAAGTAGTCGTAGTCGTAGTCGTATTCAGATCCGTAGTCAGATTTAAATTGAGAGAGTTGGTTTTGGTTCAAATCCAGTCACTCACACGATTCACTTCCTTGTCAAAAAACTAAGGTTCTTCTTCTTTCCAAACAGCATCTTCCCAAAAATTTCTTCCTGGAGAAAGTTTTTGTGGGAAGAAGAAAGTAGTCAGTCAGTCAGTGAGCTGCTATTCATTTGGTCTGACTTAGGTACTTTCACTCTTTCTTCTTCTCTCCAACTACGTACGTAAGTTTTTTTTTCATGAGGCGCCGTCCCACTGCATAATTCAACTAATCGGTTCAACCATATATAAGACGCCTACTTTTCCGTCAAAATCTACAAAGCCTCTCCTAGTTTTTCGCTCAACAGACCGAACGAACACCAGACAAAGTTTATGGGCGAGAATTGGGCAGGAGGAGAAAAGTTAGTTGCTCTTGCTCCAGTTTTCGGTTCTTCTTCAGTGAGAAGATATCTTTAAAAAAAACTCAACCCTTTAAGTTTCAGAAACTACTGGAAGTATTTACTACGTATACGTACGTACAAATTCACTAGAGAGAATAAAACGACGGACCACAGCCTCCGGCCAGGTTAGTTTGGTTCAATTCGTATCTGGAGTGAAAGTAGCCGTGCCTTGGCAGATGCAGTATATTTTTTTATTCCTTATGTATCGAAGCACACACTTGGCTAATTCACGCACTCCTTCTAGTCTTCTTGTATAAGATCATTCCCTCTACCGCTTTTCTTTCCTTGGCAAAAATTGTTTGATAGGATACGATACGATGGTAGAGTAATTTTCTGTCTGTATGGACCCAGTTTGTGGAATTTCCAGGTTAGCCAGGAAGGTCTGGATGATTCCCCTCTCTTCACTCTCACTTCCTTCCTTCGTTAAGGGATATATTGTTTGTTGAGGCGAGAAAAAGCGGAACAAACCACAAAACACCCAAAAGGGAAAGTAGAAAGTAGTGGCAGTAGTAGTATATTGTGAGACAGAAACAGAACGAACAACAAGTTCAAGTTTGATGGAGCAGAAAAATGAGCGGGGAAACGTGTTTTGGAATGTCGGTCCGGGAGCGACTGGGTGAGCGCGTCTGGTCGACTGCCAGGAATCCAAACTACTGTCAGGCCAAGCCAGACCAAACAACCAAAAAGGAACTCTGGAATAGTTTGGGCGGTTTTTGGGAAAGTTTCGGAGAGAGGAAAGGGAGTTCCACCCGGGGAAACTACTGTAAACTGTACATAGTCAGTCAGTCTACTCTGGATACTCACTCGATCGACGAACCATGCAATCCATGGGACTACTACTGTACACTGTATTCTACATAGGAAGGATATGGAAGTAAAAGTAAAGTTAGGTATCAAAAGGTAGCCAGGCCAGACAAGGTAAGGAATGCAGCGCAGTGCCAACTTGTGAATTTGTTACCCCCAAATTCCACAGCAGGGCCTGCCTGCCTGCCTAGAGGAAGTCAGGACTCAGGACAGGAAGAAATTTAAGACAATAGTCCCGATTCAGGATCACAGTCATCGCTTATTATGTCAAACTCAAAGTCTTTTGTGTTGAGGAGGTAGTAGGGCACGTAAAGTAAAAGTCAAATGCAAACACCAAAAATATATTTGCATGGAGTAGTATTAACTTTGTTAAACCAAATGCCTGGAGAAATAGAGAATTGTCAAACTATATAAGAATTTTTCGATGTGTATTAAGCATAGTTTGTTCATTTCTTCTCCAATTTTATTTTCCTACTACTGGATTTAAAAAAGATTCTGAAATTAATTGGTAATAAAGTCTATGACCAATTCTTACCGACGGATATTAATTAGCGTATGGATAACACACACAATACAACGAGATTCGAGGCGAAATCTGAATCGTGCAAGTGGAAACTACACTACACCTTTAATTATCCACTTGCTGTTCTATATTCGAATCGAATGATTATTATTTACAAATTTTAGTATACGGGACTACAGGTTACACCCAAATCCTGTGTAACAATTCTGCTGCACATTATGAAGTATACGTACACATGACATTGTAGAGTAAATGCCCAATTGGGTGACGCCGGCTGAGACCTCTTTGTGATTTCTCCGTGTCATCGTCATCGTCATGGTCTTTTCTCTTTTATTCCGAATTCTAACTTCTCGAAGACCACGACCAGGCCATACTAGCTCGCTTTCTTTCTTTCTTTCATTCTCCAAATACAATGCGAAACGGAATAGGAACAGGATACACAAAGTAAGAAGCAGTCGTCGACTCTAGATTCCTCGTTTACGTTTCCTTTTTTGCCCACCGAGAGCTTTTGGCTTTTATTTCCTCTTCTGTGCTGTGCTGACTGTGTCGTCGTCGGGGTCGGTCAAACGGTGAGTTAAAATTGGTTAGGAAGAAGACGAAGAGAAACATTCTGGCCAATGTGGACGTACGTGGAATGTGCACACCGTGTCGTGCAGGGTGTTTCAAATGGTGTCACAAAACGTTTTCTTTCCCGACTTGTCGCTTTATTCACAGTTTGACCCAGTTAGGTTCATACAAGTATGCTCCACAGGGTTCAATGCCCTTTATCATTTTCAGTAATGGATCACTTGGCAGGTTACTACTTTCAACACGTTAAAAAAATTCTCGTAAACATTAAAAAATAATTGCGATTTTTCGTACGGTATTGTCAAGCTTATTCAACTAATTTGAACTTGAATAATTATTTTCCGGACGGACGTACTTGAAAGAGCAGTTATGGTCGCCCCACCGAGAGGGCTACAGACTTTTCACGTTCCCTTGTTGAAATCCCCATCTGCATTCTATAATAAGAAGACCTAATTTTAATTTCCTTTCTTTCCACAATTAATCAAAACTCAACTTCCGGTTTCCTCCGTACAACCTCGCCGTACTTTCTTTTCTTGGGTGAAAAGGTGAAAGTCGTTGATGTCGGGGCTGTTTTCATGTACATCTGTATGGGGACTGTGAACCCAAGCTAAGCTCTGTGGCCGCGACGATGTCTTCTGCTTGTCGATGCACCCCAGACCAAAGGCATAATTTACCATGAAGGATTCAAAGTGCCCCTTTAAATAATTTATGAGCAATCCAGTAACCCGTTACTGCTTTCCTTTCACGGAGGATCATATCCTAACTGAATCCACTCTCTCCTTTTATACATAGTAGTAGTACAAATACATAGTCCATATAGCACATAGCACACAAAAACACTATCTTCGGAGTTCAGGAGTAGACATAGTGGTAGTAGTCCACGTAATACACATTTCTACCGCATACAACCACCGTTTGTTAAACTACGTATGTACGTATGTTGTATACTACACGGACATCAATGTAGTGCAACGCAATGCCAGGGCCGTCGGTCCCGATCGAAATGTATGCAATTCTGGCGGAAACAAGTCTGGAATGCCAAACTAGACAACTGTCTACTACCAATGTAATGTACATACAATATAATACAATAGATTACAGGGTGGGTAAGTCCGAATGATTTTCTCCATGCACTTTTAGATATTGACGGATAGAATCATGCCTTACTAGGCTTGACCTCAAAGTGTGTTGCAGTGGTCATGACCGGTTTAGATTCTTAGAAAAGTGAAAGCGAATTGGGTAAGGCCTATCTGATCCTCCCTGTACATTAGAACAATGGACTCGACTATAGACATGACCAATACTTACTTACTTAGTTTAATCTCCCTTCCAAAAACTTCACACTCGCTAGAGGCCAAACCTCATCTAGTTTCTCGCTCATGATGATCTCCCAGAGGCGACTGAGGCGAGTGCAGTGCAAGCGGTGCGGTGGTGGAGAATGGAATTCCAAGATCCGAAACCTACACAAGTTTCTACCAAAAAACCCGGGTTCGGGTTCTTGATGGTGCGGGTGGGTGTTGGACGGACGCATTCACAGTTCGCACGTGAGACAAACCCCAAATGAATGCGTAAATAAATAAATAAATAAGTTTCATCCGGGTGGTTGTGTGTGGATGGAGTGGACTCCTAAAACAAAGACCATATCTTTTCACACCGAACCTCTACCACAACGACGATGGAATGGCGAAGCATTTTTTCGGGTTCACTTTCAGTTGGATGCGCAAAGTATGTACGTACGTACGTAGTCGTGATGAATGATATCGTAAATTGCGGTATGGTGTACTATATAACCTAAGACATGGCATGGAGGACCCATGTCATTACACCACAGCAAGGCGACAAGGGAAGAATTCACGGTGTTGACCCAAGAAACCGGTCCGTAGATTATTTTTTGACTTCTGTGAAGGTCTAGTTTTTACAGGAGACTTGGCGTCCTTGTTGGAATTAATATTTTGTCATATTTATGGTATTCGTTACAGTAATGGTATTGAAGTCAACCAACACCTAATATGTGTACCTTGTGAAATTGAGAAGATTCAAGGGAGACTGTACCCCTCAACATGGGCTAGGTTTTCTCCTGACAACTTTCACCCGTTTCTTTGTGGTCGGCCGAAAATAATAGTAGTCGTCGTCGTACGTAGGATTTCCAACCTCTCTCGGGTAAGTTGGTTAGTGCTTACAGCGTACAGTACAGCATGGTGCGTAGGGTATAGGTTTTATAAGGGCCTATACGGCCTATATGTAGGGTTATAGTCATGTCTGGCCAATTCCTTATGCACGATTTCCTGCTACGGAGGATTAAGAAGAAGGAGAGAAATTTACTAGAGCGTACTATCTGCATGGTTGTGAAAAGACAATTTTTCACTTGGGGAAGACAATAAAAAAGACAAATTTATTGAGGTCTTTATGGGTTTATGAAGGTGGCGAAGGAAAAGTTCCCTTGATCGACCCTTTAATAAGAACTAGAGAACCGCTTTCTGGCTGGGGTCACATAATGAGTTCAAACGTTCTAACGTACACACACACGCCACGCGTCCATAGATTTTAGAAGAATATCCAAGTCCCAGTCAAGTCAAGTCTAGTCTAGTTACTTCTATTCCTACGAATGTGGAATGGCGAATGGCTACAAACTTTGAGATAAATCGCTTATCTCCTATTCACAAATTTACAATGAAATGGTCATTAGGTTTCAGAGGTAGCTTAGTTTATGTATTGGTTGTGGCACAGAGCGAACGAATGCTGACTTTACATTGCATTTTGTCTGTGAGGGATATGATTCGAGTGTAAAATTAGTACCGGACTATTTATTCTCGAAGAATAATTTGAAGTATTCTTGTTCCGTGAGTGAAGAATTTCTTCCTCGTGCCTTATGTCAGTAATTCGATACAAATTTTTTGTGTGGAATTTTCTTTTTGTTTTGTGTATTTTAATTTATAAATTCGTATCATCCTGGTCGGAAAGTCTAAGGTCAATTTGTACACCCAAGCAATGTCCCTTGTTAGGGCAATCCGGGTGACACCCAAAATTCAAAACCTGCAAAATGCCTCATCTGTTTTCTGGGATTGTAGCGGCTGGTACAGCTGCTTCTGCCTCGCCACTGTTTGTCCATCCGCCCGGAACCTTGAAGTTATGTCCACGATATCACAAATTCCAAAATGTTACCCCGCCCTACCTATCACCCCACAAATACGATATCCTCGAAAAATGGTAAGGTTTTATCCGTAATAGTCCCTCCGTCCGTTCCTACATGGTTTCCGCGTACTTTCCCTACCATTGACTTTCTTTTTGGATTTTGCTTTTGCTTTTGGTGGTTCT
>JAQGCB010002809.1:0-10807 GCA_034698835.1 Protaphorura tricampata | reverse complement strand
AATCAGATAGCGATATATATGCCACCCGCTCACCCACTCATGCCAGTACATGTACATCGAGAATGTTACATTACCCGTAACATTAAATGGGTTGTATATTACCCCCTCGATCTCTTGTATATGATAATCCTCTGATATGGTAATTCTCTAAACACTGCACTGCATCGGGCGCTGCACGCTGCAATTTTAGGTCCAGGAATTAGGACATGAATTACTTAGAATCATCCGGCCTGCGTAATTTTGCTTGAATTGAATCTTTGCTCCCTTATTCGGTAAATTACTGTGTATTCATTTCCAGTATAAAACTAATTCGCATCGAGGAGGAAACGCTATCGAATTCATTATTGCTGTCACTACTGTCGAGTAACCATTTAGTACTACTAACTATATAGCAGCTTCTCCTTCTCGGTTTCAATTTCCCCAAAATGTCACAGAAAAAATGACAATGATCAATGATCACTGAACATATAATAACTCGAACATCCCACTAAATCATTTTACAAATCCAGGACCAGGGGGCGATAAAATTAAGGTAAACATGAAACAGGTTTTAATACTTGCAGATATTCCACATAATTCGTGTTTACTGGTTGGTATTATTAAACAATACCGGCAACGTTTGGAAGGATTGTTTCTTGGTTCGTCTGGTATTTTATTTATTGTATTCGGAGTATTTCATGAATTTAGAAGGTAATTATTCGGTGCAACTCAACTACTCAACTCAGTATTCAGTTGAAGTCTTTAAACTCAGAGATTGTAAAATTATGTTGAGGATTGTTTTGGTTTAGCGTGAATTCTTAATTACAATTAGTTTCATGTTTATATTATCACAATACAAACAATGGACAAGACGTAATCTCTCTCTCTTTCCTCGTCTAGGCTGGGCTGACCGGTTGATTTAATAAACTCATTAACATATTTGCTCGTCGTAATACAAATTGAATTATTCAACGGTGCCACACCATATTCGCAAAGAAACGAAAGAGAAATTTCTTTGCATTATATTCCAATATTAGTTCGGAATAATTAAATACCTAATGCATCAAGTGAAAGTTGTCCGGGAGGTTTGACTACACAAGCCCAAGTTAAGGTTTCAAGCATTATGTATGAACAACTCGAAGTGCAAGAATGGACCTACTGATGATGAGTCGATAGTCGATGAGTGGATGTATGTAGTATGTAGGTACTCATACTCATGATTCTCTGTTCATACAGGGTGGACGAAAACTATTATTCACAATTAGCCAGACTGTAATCCAGTTCCGAATGCCGGATTATTACGACTCTAATTAGTTGTGTAGTTTTGGACCATTAGAACACAAAACTAATCGTACCTGATCAATTTATCAATGTTACTGGGCATGACTATCAATCAGAATGATCCGAGAAATCAGAGGACAATTTTATCTGTTAATGTGTGGAGAAAACACCTAGTGAATGGATGAATTATTCCTGAATTTCTTCAGTAAGGTAAATGTAGTTATTAGTTTTCTGTAGAGCGTGACGTGTCTCTCGATTTTAACCATGCATCAGTCAAGACTAATTTTGAAATACAGAGTTTAAGAATAGTGATCTCTTTAGGATATCCAACATTGCCAGTTAATTACGTACTATTGTGTCTCTGACTATGAATTTGGCGACGATTCTCCTCTGAAAGTTTATTGTTAGTAGTACAGAGAAGTGAGGTTTGACTTGTGCAATATACTCAATCTTGCAGTGTGTCATACAAGCAAAACTCATACCCCTCACATACCGTATATGCTCTAGGGTATAAAATGGGTAATGAATTCATCAAACTCCAAAATCCGATTTAATGATCTGATCATTATGGCCCTCCCTGTTCTATGGAGCTTTTTTTTTCGTCAAGTATTGGAATAAAATTGGACATGCCGCAAGGAAAATGAATCTGAAAAGGACAAGAATGAGAGACGAAAGAAAAACAAAAGGTACGACGTTCACTGCATCGCATCGTTGTTGTTCACAGTAGTGATGATGTTGGCATGAGGAGAGATACTGAGTTCCCTTTTGTGTCCATTAGTATGTCCCTGACTTGAGAAAGAATTCTGAGATACACAGACGGCCGTGACCCATAGTCCTGTCAATACTTCTCTTCTTGTAAACCTCGACAATAACATTTTTCTTAGTTTCCATACCAGTTACTTTACAGGTGCCTGGTATTCGGATTTGAAACTTTTTCTGGGATGTTACATTGTGGAAGCCGCATTTTTTTGGGGTTCATCCAATCTGCCCCAAAATGAATAAGTAGTGTGTTACACAAAAGTAGTTGATGTTAATCTTACGTGGATATCTATGTGGGTTTTCAAGAATTTTGGAATAACATCTCCTCAAGTCAAGTTTATTTCCTCCGAGTGATCTTATTTTTACAGCAGTGAAAAATTATCTAGTCAAAAAATTTTATTTTAATATACATGCTCAGAGTAAAGTTTTAATGTGAGAGTATTTTAATTTTAACTCCAACAATACATTGTTAAGTGTGAGAGTGATACATACTGTTACATATTTGGTTAACGGTTTCTTTGGGAAATGGTGTGGCCGTATTCTCTCTGAGTCTCACGTGTCCCCGGAATGCGAGTGACACATATTTTTTAGGGTAAGCAAAATAATTTTATTTTGTTTGTTTCATTATCTATATCCCTTGTATATAACGAAACCATCCCTGCATTCGTCTTTCACTATCATTAAGAAAAAGTGAAGATTTTGAGACGGAATAACTCTTAGTGTGAAGGAACAATTCGGGCGTACAAATAATAATGGTATTGTTCAATGTTGGGTTCTCTGCATGGTAAGGAGAAAAAGACGGATTCTTGAGTTTGAGTTTAACAAGTACACAGTGAGGGTACATGATTGTTTCACTTTCAACTAACTCCGTGAATAAACTTTAAGTGACATAGAACACAACCTCAATACAAAAGTGGTATGGAATGGAAGGAAATGCCTTTCCACCTATGTGGTATACTTAAAGCCTTTCCACTTTCAAAATCACTTTATTTAGAACTCTTCTTGCCTTTACCTTATACCGTGTAGCGGGTAAATATTTTGAGACAGACAATCTATCACCTTAAATGTCCGTTTCTAATAATAGCCATGGGTCAACAAATTGTAGAAAGTAAAACGGATTTTGTTGTAAAGTTGTTTCACTTTTAAAAATGTTTATTTCTGTACAAGAAATATACTGGAAATGAAAGCTGGTGTCGCTGTATCCTCTTTCATTTGCGTGTTAACCGCCGGATGTAGTTCTCAAATCCGAGTTAACCAAAAAATTGATTTGGTTACCTGAAAATGAAAGTGCATTGTGTCTGTGCAAAACGTGCTAACCATATATTACAAAATCCAAAGAGTAGAAAGTAAAAGAAATTATTTATACAGCTGTAGCAGTGATTACGATTGTTTGGAGCTATATGCTTGGCAGTGAACGAATGGTTGTGTTGTGAGTCAACATTAATGCTACTCTTAATGTAAACGCAAAATATCTAATGAAGTTGGTGCAAGAAAGTTCCGTTAACTGAGGTGTAGAATTGTTAGTCTTGCTAAATGAGCTGACGATGAATGAGAGAATCTACTTGAATTGTAAGTTTTCCTAATTGCGCTCATACATCACTCAATTTCTTTCTTGCTGCAAGGATATTTTCACCCTACACTTCTTTTGAAGCATTAATTAAATATATCCATATTTCGTTTTAAAGTTTTCGTATCAAAAGTTTGTTAAGAGAAAAAAATTCACGAGAACTCAAGACAGCATTGATGCAAAAATGTTCAAAATGCAAAGTACATACAAAAATATCCAGTCTTAGCTTTGAAAAGTTAAAGGCGAGGGGTGTCAATTTATTTCCTACACGATAAAGCAGGCGATTTCTTCAACTGAATAAATTAAAATACCATCTTAGAGAGTAATTTAAATTGATACAGTAATGCAAGCCGAAATGCCCGTTATTTTCATATTTTGAGAATTTCAGTCTTCCTAAGACAGGACTGTTTGACAAATAGTAATGCTTGTCTAAACATTTTAAAAAACGCTCAGGCCTGCCTGGTTTCTGAAGAAAGTCGGAGCAGTCGTCCTCTCCTCATACGACCTTGCCCTACTAAACTTACAGTTCTTAGTCAGTACCTGAGCAGAGAGGTCTCACGGTCTCAGCCCTTAAACCAGTGAGATTGGGATGATTTACCGGATTCTACAATACATCCCTCAAATCAGACACTACTATTATGTAGAGAGATGTGGCGAAGTGTAGATTTATAGGCCGATTGGACTCTGTCCTACCGTTGACTACTATTTTGCTCGGTTACATTCTAGTGGTATTATGGTTTTAGGATCCTTTCGATATTAAAAGTAGCTTAATGCATATTGTTTTTTAATCACCTTCACCAAATCAGTTTTCGACTCCAAGAATGTTCGGCAAATATATATTAAATATAAATATTTATACGTGACGTGACCAGAGTGTTTGAGCGAAAATAAAGACTCCGACTGGACTCTACCCCATGTATGTATGTTTTATTAGTTTTATGCCCATGTTGTTCTAGGCACAAACTAATACTAACAAATTAATAACAAGCTAATCGGTTAACACTTTCGCAGAAAATAAAGCATTAAGCTTTCCTTCAGTTTTCAAAAAACAGTACTCAGAATTCTCTCGAAAATCCCGACCCGAACACGGTGTTTTAAACTCGATTCATTACATTTTTACACTCTCTGTTCTACATTTCGGTCGTTTCATATAACTTCTTTTCTATATACTCTACAATAATACTAATTTCGTATCATCAGTATTACTACATACATCTTATTCGTTTCACATCCCTTCGCCCTCTCTACTACAGTTGATCTGTTTCGAATTCTTTTTGGCCTATGCCACATTTTATTCCAGCGAGAATGGTTTCTGTGATATTAGTTATTGCCTACACATTTCTTGAATGTCGTTTACTAGGTTTATATAGGAGTAATTTTGGATTTGGATGAATTAATTCTCCAATAAAGCGGTTTAAGCAGGCTGAGATAGGGAAAATAAAAATCTTTCACCAACCAACGGTGTTTGAGAGTTAGGGAAATTCGTTTCTAAATTGAATTGAATTGAATTGAATAGGGAATTTGGTCACACCCTCTGTGAAGCTCGTTTATCCGTATTATTCTTAGCTAATAGCATCGCTTTGTTAGAGGGTTTTGTGGGAAAGAATAAGTTCCGAAATTATGGAAGTTTGTGTGGAATTTAAAGTTAGGAGCTAAGAATTTTTAAAATAATGATGTGTATTTTAAGTTTTTAGTTAAATTGGATCCGGAACGCGGTAGACCGAGAATCATTCCTTGATCAAACTTGAAGTAAACTATTGGGTCCGGCACTATTATTTTCTTGTTTTCGGTTTAGAATCTCATCTAATACTATTACCTGTATTTAGAATGCCGTACTGAACTCTTTTTTTTTCATGCTGTCCAATATGCATTTCAATATGTAATCTGTAGTCTAGCTGGTTTTTCCGTGCTAAGAACAAAGTCACAGTAACATTCAATTATTTAATGTTCGATCAGTTTTTCATGAGAGTTAATTATATTGGTCAGAGTTATAATCTTACTAGTAGAGTGAAATAACATGTTCAATACGCAGTGGCCACGTAATAGTAGTTGTTCAAGATGATGAATTCTTGAATCTTTCTTGACGGCAAACGTTATAATTTTTGAAGAACTTTCTTGTGAAAGTTTTTCTCATCGTGGGCCGAACATTATGCTATCAGATTTGTGCGTGGTGTCCGTGTTAAATTCAATGCAATGGAATGATTAACATCATGTTTGTAGCATCTTTTGACTCAACAAATATCTTATCATTCACTCGGAATTGTTTCTACATTTGTTTCCACTGCATGCTAAGATGACTTTATGAGATGCATAGATTTAGCTAACTCGAATGCTAATAATGTTATCTAGTGTTCCGAAACGAGATCAGATAAAGTTAAGATGGACCGTTCGGCAAAGACGTTGGTTGGTCATGTGACCACTATAAATTGTGGTTAGAAAACTTAACAAATTTTTAAGTGAACTTTCGTTGTACTGTATTTCATTTTCAGAGTTAAGGTTATTTATACTAATGTGCGTATTTAAACGAGATCCTCTTCATAATGAGATCTTCACGTTTGCATAGAGGGACTACGGCACTCCACTCCACTCCTCGACAACAAAGGATGAGGGAAAGTGTTATATAAAGCGTGAGGATAAACGACTGAGTTGAAAGTAGAAACAGACAAATAATAATCATCTCAGAGGATCCACGCGAGAAGAGTTTTCAATGCCATTCATGAACTGACCCAGTTTTCATCTTTCTTCTTATACAGCCTGTCCTTTTTTATGCTCAAATGCTCTGTTGTTGAATTCCTCTCTGTATATATCCAAACAGACGGAGAGGACGACGAGTTTTGAACATGTAAGAGATTTCTGAGTTGTAGAATTATTATGTGTTTATAGTTTGTATACATATAGAGTGAGGTAGACATTTGGATATAATGGTTTATTGACCAACAACTTTAACAGTGGACATATATGATGAATATGGGCGAAGGTTACACACGGTCACGCGGAAGTCATTTACCTCTTCTCAATTTCTCTTTCACACCACACAATTACATACATGTGAATAAAAAAATTTACGCAAGATGATGACATTCGACTCACTCAAAACAAAACTTACCACCTTTATGAATTACTGCTTCCATTTAATTCGCTTTCATTTGTTTCAATAACGTTCAAGGCAGTGTCATAAAATGAAAACGTATACGTAATTCGCTTGAGTCGTACATCTTTGATTAGAAATCTTAAGTCAATAATGTTTTCAAAGGGTTTCTACAATTTCGGAACATGCTTTTTTGCTCATATTTTACCTGGATTGTGGTCATGATGTCGATTTAGACTGACACCCTACTACGTCCACTACTAGATCGTATGTAAATAATAATTCGCGTTCTAAGTTAATAAGCGAAACATTGAGATTATTTGGGCGATGTAAATTCTTTGGGTGAAACATTCTATGATGAGTTTGTAGATCCTTCTCTCTTTGTTTGTTAGAATTGTCGAAAACGGTCTACTAGGTTTGAGCGCGTGAGTAAATACTTTACGAGAAAAGGTACCATCTCCAAGAGTCACAGAAATGTTTCGAAGGGTTGTAACTGTGTGAGGTGGTGCAGTGGACTGTAGCCTACAATTGGTTCTCTTTGCACGCTCTGTTCGCTGTGCTCAATCCTCGGCAGTCTTCATATTTCACGTGGTCGTACAAATTGACTCGTCTCATTTACAGTTATTCAGTGATTTTATTTTGTTGAAGAATTTAATTATGATTTTAATTCAATAATGTTAATTGGTTTTAGTGAAGTTGAGTGTAATTTTTTTAATGCAGAGTCTGGAGGTCGAGAGTCATGCGACTCTTGCCAATAGGGACTCTCATAGTGCTGACGACCTCGGCATTTGCACTCATCAAGTTCACGTCTTATGAGGATAACCCAGAAGAAGAAGTTTCGAACAAAAGTTGGACAGATGAAAATAATGCAACGAGTAAAAATTCAACATTTTTAAAACATAGAACGAAGCGAACATTGTTCTACACAAATTATCCAGCAGGTAATACAATTTTCTTCCAGTCATCTAATTTTGAATAAAATAAGGATGTGAAAACTTCATTCAAGTGCCAAGTGTCAGTGTTTGTATTCGAAACGGTAGTGTTGTATGCGCATAATTGTACCCATACCATGTACCATATAGTGTTCATGCATCTGTTCAATTCTCCGACAGAACAACTTTCATTCTGACTCATGGGATTTACCACCGAAATTAAAGATCAGGTTGTAAAGTTGTGCACGCATGTTACATGCACATATGTTAGGTGGATGTTGTTGCTTTATTGTGAGCTTTCCATTCATTAAATAAAATTAAGAGATGACTTTTTTAGGAGAACCAATTGGGGTTTTCCATAATATTGTTTGATGACAATTCGAGAGAGTCAGTACCATCATAACTTTTAAATCTTTACCGATTTTCACAAAAATAAAGTTATCATAACGTATAAAATTAAATTAATTCGATGATTAACTTCTCGGACTATGCACAACATCAGACGTATTGGGAAGAGATGAATGTGATATGCACACACACATGCTTGCATATCTGTTTTTGTGTGTTGAATTTCTGAGATTTCAACCGGCTGAACTTCTTGACGTGATGATAATGTTAGAATAGATAGATAATTAAAAATGTGGGAACGAAGGTTTGTCTAAACTTTTTCTTTTCATTTGTCTTCAATGCAAATTGATTTACTTAAATAAACCTGAGTGGCATTATCGTTTCAATACAATGTAGAATAATAATGTTCCGACGGATTCCCGATAACCTGAAATATGGACTCAGTGTTTCTGTCAGTTGTTGAATACTGAAATTGATTTTATGAAGATTTCAACATTGTAAAAATACAAAATTTAATATTAGGATTAAGAACTTCTGGTTTTCTAAAGTGGTTGCGAGATGAGATGAAGAGATGATCATCTTTAAATAATTTTTATTTTTCTAACAGACCACAGATTTGATGGGCCCACAGTCGGAGCCTCCTTCAACGGAGAGTACGGAAGGAATCAGAGATTTATATTTGGAGATTCCAGTGTATGTGGGTCGGGTTCCTGTGAATTTTTCCTTTTCTGTTGGATTGGTGGAGGCCTAATAGAAAGAGGATGTGGTGGGTTCCTATTCGCATGCTGTCAGAGACCTGTAAGTGCTTCATCTAAAGGAATTGGAGTATCAACCACGGATCCACCCGCCGTACAAAAGTATTATGGACCTGTCGTTAATGATCCGCGTAAGTTTATGTTATCTATGTTTAGCCAGAGAAGGCGAGTTGCCAAAGTAGATATATGAGATCAAATTGTACTTTGTATTGTTATTGGGCATGATTTACACGATAGTAATTGACCATTCGCTTAGAACTGACCCGAGTTGAGTGTGGTCCTTAATTAAGGAAGGAAAGATCCTTACATAATTAAGCAAGAATTACTCTAAACACTAGAACGAATTAAGATTCAGCGCCCGGGAAAATATAGGGTTTCCAATTCCAATGCAGCCTTTGCTTCACTTAGAGTTAAACAGTACTTGAGACTGCAATTTTGTGAGATAATACAAAATAACAATAAGCTTTTCTGTTTCAGGATGTGGTCTAGCAGCAGACAGCTTAGGAGCTCAGGAAAGAATTGTGGGGGGAAGAGAAGCCGGCTTTGGTTCATTTCCTTGGCAGGTAAGCGATTGAGGTTCATTTGCGATGTTGAGATGAGAACGGCGTTTACGAAATCCGACAAATACACGACAGCGGCCCTTGAACATTTCCGAAACAAACAATTCGAAGTTGCGAGTTGTGAACTTCTCGATAGATTGTAGCTGACAAATTATTGAAAAGGGATTACAGTAATTGAACGTAATGTCTTAATTCGACTGATTTCCCAAACGTTTATGACAGGCAGTTAAGTGTTCGGCCAAGCAATTTTAGTGTATTTTAGCCCCAAAGTTTTTTTTCGACCTATAGACGGCAGGTGTAATAAGATAAGTTTGTACAATGATCTGATGCTCGATAGTGCAGATTTGTAGTTATTGCGTGTGCTTATGAATTCTAACTGGATTCGGAATGTTCAACCGCGAGTAGTGTCTTTAGACCGATAATCCAAGAGATGATGGTGCCTTTAATATAAACTTACAAAGCCGAACTTATAGTAGACATTAAAGTTGATATTTAGTCCTGCGATTTGCGGGAGTATCGAAAATCACTGAATAATTGGAGTACTTTATTATTTCTTTCCAGGCATACATACGTGTTGGCTCAAGCCGTTGTGGAGGATCTTTAGTCAATGATCGTTACGTGGTAACGGCTGGACATTGTGTCGCTAAGTACTAAACTCATTTAAATCATTCGTTTTTAACATTATAATGTATTCATAGATGATCAAGTCGACATTTTATATAGTGGTTGGTTACCACTTCAGTGTTAGTTGGTCTTACAAAGTATACTGGCATATCGACACTTGATTTACGAGCTCGTCTGGCTTGGGCCGTACCTTTCAGAAGAAATTGACTGAAGGGTCGAGACTCGAGACTAGACTGATAATGTTTTGCCCCTGGATGACCCCAGCTAATTAACACTGTAAAAAGGAACACATTCAGACAGACGCGTCACAGGTGAAGTACTTACGTGTTAAAGGGATCTGCTAGAGTACTCTCAACCAAGTACACTAGTAGATTGGCGACGGAGTTAAATGCCTATAACAACGATTGTTATCATTACTCAATATTATTGTTATTATTCTCCAGTTCATGATTTTGTTATTTGGTACGGTTCCTTTCCAAGAAGTGTCGATTACATTCCAATATTCCTCTTGTTCCCCCTAATTTCAATTTAGAGGAATCGAAGATACGCTATTATCTTGGATTTCTATCGGTGACATTCCAGCATACACTCGTTCGAAATGGTACATTTTGATAGACTGATTCCCGTTTATTTAAGCGTTCATACTTTTACAATTTAAATACTAATCCCTATCACGTTGGTGGAGAACGATGGTAGTCCAATCCCTTTGACAGATGTCAGAATAACGGCTAACTAAGACCTTGTAAGTTTTTGGAGACCAAATTATGGCAGTTCTTACCTATACGTAGGGAGATACAAACGAACTATCACGTGAACCAGCGGAAATTCAGTCGTGTAAGTAGACTCCAGTTCGAAATTGCTTACTAATACTGATACTCGTACTGTTAAGTATTTATTAAAGTCATCGACATTAT
>JAQGCB010002808.1:0-10807 GCA_034698835.1 Protaphorura tricampata | reverse complement strand
TAATGTGGCACAATTCACTAAAGTGGTTCCATGAAAATACAAGTTGTTGCAAAAGTAATTATCTTTTTTTAATGTCGGGCACCTGCAGAAAAGAAGGTTAATTTTAGGACACCCTGGATGTAGTCTTGGGTTTATATTACGTCGAATTTTCAGAATGCACTGGATCTGAATTGTTGAAAATAAGTTGTTTTCCAATAATGCGTGCACATTTTCAAAAATTCGTTAGTTTCTGAATTTGCATATTAACATCGGTTACAATATTTGAGTATGTGTATTCGAACCTCAAATAATAATCTAGTTCGAGTTTCTTCCTCCGCTGATACCGTTAGCATGATTTGTACCGTACCTTATTATTGTCATGATGGATTGATTGGTGTGATAACACAGAGATTGCTAGCTAAGATTTCTTTACAACTTCAAATTGAATGAATGAATGGAGAAATCAAGTCAAGTCTGTATGGAAATTACAAATTAATTCATTAGAATAGAAACTAATAAATCTGTCCCAGTCACCGTGTGCGGTCGAGACCACATTATAAAACATGTCTCAAGTTTTGTACTAAAGAAATAAAATGTATGCGTGTAGCGTGTGTAGAAATTTTTGCCATCTAAGGGTACAGGTACCGGCACTCGTTTTGATTCTGCTCTGCGGAGTATGTACTATGTACAGTGTGCTGTTAGTTGACTATATACGAAATACGATGGTCCAGCTCAAATAAAGTAAATGTGACATCTTATAATATCTGGTCATGCTGGAAACAGACTTGGGCATACAAAGTAATTTAGAAATCTTGTTCCGGTCGTAAATTTTGAAAACATGTCATTGTCAGTACTCAAGGGTCTGTTCTTTTCTGCGGGGGTGGTGTAAGTACATATATTTCAGGATATGGAGTCTACATGGAAAACTTCGCATGAAAATGTGCTATTTCTGCAAATCTTGAAAACTTATAACACGAATACTTTGATTTTTTCGGAAAATCCGCAGCCGTTTTTCGAAACCAACATTTAATTTTGTTCTTTTTTTGAATTCCAGACTGATGAGCTGAAAAAAATGGCAACTTATCGTGGACCAACGCCTACGACAAGATTCCGCTCAACCTCCAAACATTTTTTGACTTGGTCAGCCACAGCAGCAAATCATAAACTACAAAAACTGAGTAAAAATCTTGTAAACAATGTGTCGAAACTTCAAAGTAAATTTCAAAATCATTCACAACAATCCCAATCACAGTCCACGTCTTCTGATAATGAAGACTCATCTGACTGGGAACCACCCCGTATGAATAATGGATTGGGACGAAATAATAATTCATCTAACAATGGAAATAGTTCTAGTAGTGCAAATTTAATGGCTAATGATAGTCTCATTTTGAACAATAATAATAATCACAATAACAACAATGTGACAACAACAAGCTTGCTGTCAAATGCTACTACTATTAGTGTCAATGTTAACAGTAGTAGTGCTGCCGTGGTCAAAAGTAATATTCGTGACCCTTGGAATAATAGGTCAAACTCTGGTCAAAATTTGAATGAGAAATCATCACTCCTCGTCAAAAATTTGGTGGGGGTTCAAGTCACAAATACTTTTGAACTCCGACCTGTAGTGACAGCTGCTGATGAAGGTCAACAGAATCAAAGTTATAACAATGGGAGTGGGAGTACTGTTTCAATGGCCGGCACAACACTACCGCTCACGTCACCTCATTGGTAAGGAATCTTCAATATTTTAACCATTCAAGATATGCACTTATCAAAATTTATCTGCACTGATTTTATTTCAATCTCCTAGGACGAATGACCTAAAGTTTTGTTTGTATTCATGTAGAAAACCAGTAACTTTTCTATACTCTAATAATCTGAAGCCACTCTGTGAGAATTTCAATCGACGACTACGATAGCCCCAGATTCTAGAACCATAATTGTAGCAGACTCAAGTTCATGTTTCAGTTCTCACTCAAAAATTAATTAACCTAAAAAAAAATTCGGATGTTGAATTTAGATTAGATAGGATTTCTCGTTCGAAGAATAACTTTCATTCTCATTCATGTGTGAACAGGATGCTACGTGTATAAAAATGTTCACGTTAAAAATTAAGCTAAATTTTTAATTGAAGTCTTCAAGTTCACTACCAAGTCATACAGACTTTACTATACCCTAACAGCCACTTCGTACCTGTTGAATTATTTTCAATTCTTGCAAACATTGTGTAATTCACAGTGTCGTCGAAGCGCAATGCACTTTTTTTTAAATAAAATCTAAATTTCTAAAAACGTTTCGAATTCTCGTTGAATAAGCTATACTAGTATCGAGTGTACATTCGATCATAGCTTATTTTAGCCCGTTCGAATCATTAAATTAATAAACCATACAGTTGAAAAGAGAATAAGGTGCCTGATTATACCGAGATTCACCGCTAGAAGTTGTAATTGTAATCCATACGTTTGTCTTAAGAGAATTAAGTCGAGCTTTCAATTTGAAATGACAAGTAAGAATTTGAATCTGTAGTTAGTACAGTCGATATTAAAGCAGCATAAATAATTTCTTGGAAACTTGGTGACCAAATGTTCCTGATCGCGGCTAAATGATAATTATATTTCTAATGAAATCATACTGTCAGTTAATAACTCCTCTGCACTCAATTGGATAAAAATACAACCATAAATTTCCATTTGAGTAACTGTAGAATTCAATAATGAAAAAATCTCCAAATTTGGAAAGATCACTTTAGCAATAAGAAAGCTCCTTACTACTTAAACCAGGCCTGTCTCTCAGTTTACTGTGAAATAAAACCGTAACAGTAAAATAAAATCAAGAAAATTCAAATTTTTAATTTCAGTCTGTTATGTTGGTTTGGGTTAGAGGTTCTCTAGTTTGAGTGTTGATTTGAAATGCACGAACTTTACGAATAAAAAAGTTAAATTAAGTCTCACATTCGATGTCGGATTTGGATTTGACAGTTTATTGTTTGATTTTGATTGATGATGACCAGAGATAACATGGTTAAGAAACCACAACGGAACGGAACAAGATGACGGATGGATGATAGTTATTTTTTATTCAGAAAATGAATGAATGAATGAATTGCCTTTGCCATCATGTCGAGTTCGAGTCGAGGGTGCATTTCCCTTGGAACTGCAGGCACGGACCACGGATGCATTCCATTATTTATTGCGTTCACACAAATAAATCTCACGATTCTCTCATAAAACTCTCGTTAAATTCATTTGATGTCATATTTTAAAGTTTTATTGATGTCTAGGCATTTTCTCCTTTCTTTTCATTCAAATGAAATCAAATCGTGTTTCAAAATATTCTACTTTTCAGATTACTACTCAATTAACGAACAACATAGGTCATTTCGGCTCTCCATAGAATTTCTTTTCAAAATTTTTAGGAACTACTAATTAATTCATTTAATTATTTTGCATTTTCAGGAGCCCAGCAAGTTCCATTTCAAGTTCGTCGGTTGGATTCACGAATTCTCAACCCCACGCTGCTGCAAGCAGTCCAAATAGCAATAATATTAATAGACTTGGTCATCCTCATCCAAAGGAAGCACTTCGTCTTCCACTCTTTTCGTCGAGGTCATCGACTGGGTCAAATAATAGTTGTAGGAGTCCAAGTCCAGTGGATGAAGATGATGATGACCACGGACTCCCGGTCCCAACAGCCACGTCCACTCCTCTCAACCATAAATTGACAGTCACGATTTTTGAGGAGGAAGCTGAGCAATTGAGACAAGCTCCTTGGTTCCAGGCTGGAATTCCAAGGTAGCCAGCCAGATTTCTCATTTCATTAATCAAATCACGTAAAAAAAATAATGTTATGAGGAAATTCTCAGTCCGTCGTAGCATAGTGGTATAGACACTCCGAATACAGTAATCGTATTGTGGAGGGTTCTATTCCCTTGCACTGACAATGTGTGCTCGTTACTCAATTATAAATTATGAATCGTGCTGCGTTGTGTGCATTTCAGAACAGCCAAATCAATCAGGTTTTATTTTTTACACACACTTTGCATGATCCCAAATCAATGTCTCTGAACCATTCAAACTGTACTAGAGTTTTGTATTAGCAGTACAAGAACTAAATTGAGAATCTGGAATTTTCCTTCGAGAATAGTTGGACACTCAATGTGGTTCACAAACTTTTTATACCCACTCTACCGCATTAAAGCCGCATTATAATGAGGAAAAAAGTGAGGTATACAGTTTAAATAGAATTTTTTAAACCCATGGCCCATTCAAACATACTTTAGTTAATCCGTGGAATTTTGGATCACACTTAAAATAATACAAGAGACAGTTAGAGACTCCAGCACCCATTTCGGTTTAAAATTCGTATTCAATAGAGTATAATCTCAATAGATCTTATAATACCACAGAAATATTCTCTTAGCCTGTATATTTCAATATTGCTAGTAGTTGATGCGAACCAGTCCTTACGTAGTTGCCTGTTGATTACTGTCCACTTTCAAAAAAAACTAATTAATTTGTCATATGAATTAATTCATTTCATTTGTAGTCGTATTGGTATTCATAGAAAGAATGGAAGCGGCATTCTTGCACGCTCGCAATGTGGTACAACAATGCAATTCAATTCTATTAATTATTGAATGAATGAATTGAGTTGTGGTCATTAGGAACAATGGGGTGTGGTTCTTATTACATACGTATAATACGACGTGCCTGCATGCGTGTGCGTGAGTGTCAAACAACTGAGATCATAATTAATTAATTAGCATTTTTTTTAATTGTGATATTGTAGAGAGATTGCTCTGGAGGTGTTGAGGAATGAGCCGATTGGTTCTTTCATTGTTCGAGAGTCGACGACAAAGTCTGGGTGTTTTGCATTATCCATGAGAGTACCACGGGAATTCCAACCCATGGGGATTACACATTACCTTATCCTTAGGACAGGGCGTGGCTACAAAATCAAGGTAAGTCTTAATTAACTCTCACCATGTAAGTTTTTAATTGACTTGTACTACGAATGAAAATGAAACCAAAGTTCATAAATCAAAATTGTAGTGTTGCATCAGTATAATATGTAATAGTAGAGGTTTAGAAAATTCATCCTTCGATCCTGCCGACATGTTGTCCGTGTTAAAAGATTTTAGTTGAACAAATTCCATCCAGTCATACCGACCGAAAAATTATGAAAATTTTCCGAACTTCAAACATTAATTTTCCTGGAGATTTTTTAAGAAATATTTCTGAAAAATATTTTTCGTCAAAAGAATTTTAAAAATGGTGTCTTATGACTATAGTAGTAGTTTGTGCATACGAATACATAGTTCCGTCTCAACTCTAAATCTTTTGTCCAATTAATTCTCCCATGCTCACGCCGACGGCAATAGCAATACACACAAGAAAAACGTGAATTCCATTCGGTCGGGAGGATCTCAAGAATGAAATTCCATTCCTACGTTTCTATCCCCATCCATAGTCCCTAACTTTTCGGTCGGGTACACCCTGATAGCTCGTTCGGTCAGCTTTAAAAAGATTGACCAAAACTCAAGGAGTGTGTCTCAGGAAAAGAGCAGCTCAATTTCAATAAATAACGAAGTTAAAATTATCCACATTTTAGCCAAATACGTCACACAACCAAATGGAATACATTGGAAAGTAAAAAAAAAGGATTTCTATAGTAAGGACCCTATTGTACAACCTCTTTGACTTCAACCATTGAAATATTTAAATAATTCAATTTTCATTAATAAACAATGCCAACAATACAATGCCTTATTGTATTTTCAGTGGAATTATTCTTTATAAAAATTACAAATAGGTTGTAATACGTGATCACAGAAGATTGTTGTGTTTTTCTTATCCGTTCCGGATTGAGAATGTTTATCAGTTCCCACTTTCCCATACTGGAATAATTTTTTTCGACTAGACTTTTTTCTCTACTACTAGGGGTCCATATGAGCTACAACCAAAGGAAAACAGAATATGATGATGGACAATGGCTTAATTATTGTGTGTACTTAATAGGGATTTCACCGCTACCCATATTTGAGATATTGCCTGCGACATATTACGTCGGAGATTTTTGATTGTTAGCTTATGGGTTGTTCCGTTTGCACGTACCTATGCATGTTCCGTTTAAAAAATTGTAATGTGCTAAGATGGTATGCACGAGGTGATAAATGACTATTGTTATGCTAATGGTAGGTTTTCAAAAAGGAATTTCTTCCTAAAGATGACCTCACTAATTACCAGTAAAGCTCAGGGAAGAGAGGGTGGTAGAAAACTTGTTCTATTGTGTACATTGTACACATCATAAGCATGTAAATCATATTCTATGGACAACCCTGATCTGACTGACCATTATTTTTTATTTATTTTTTCTCTTCTCTTTTGTCCCCGCAGGGCTTCACGAAGGAGTTCCAAAGTCTGGTCAGTCTAATTACTCATCATTCCGTCATGCCAGAATTGTTACCCTGCCCTTTGTCCCTTCACCGCCATCACAGATCAAAATACTCAAGACGTCGCGTCAATTCCTCCGACTTTGTGGAACCTGAGAAACTTATACCACTCAGGAAATTCACAGATTTTTAACCATACACCGACCAAATGAAGAACAAAATGTGGAAAGCCCGAATATTTTTCGAATGACTCGACTCGGGAAATTGGTGTGCACACAGGAAGTTCGGCCAATTTTTTTTTGAAATATCAATTGTGGATTACCTGAAATTAATTTTTCGCATTTTACTAATAAACGTCCGCATGTATTGTCTAATGATGGAGATGAATGAATACGCACCTAGTCCAAGCTTAAATTGAGTTTGAATTGATACGTAATAGGAAAATAAAATGACAGTTTTGAAATATTTGACCGAGGTTTTTATTTATTTCTGTTCTATTTTTGTTAATTCCAGCTTTGAGCGCTTCCGGTATTTATGAATCTTATTACTTCCACATAGTTAGAGTGGTGGTTTGTTAACTTGTCTTTGTTAACTTGTGCAATGATCATATACAAAGTTTCTATTCTGTATTTTACGGTATTTACAAAATTAGGGAGGTCACGTCCTTACAAAATTAAACTTTAAAATTCTGACTGCTTTAGAAGTATTTGCTGGCAGACAGAAAGTAAAGATTATATAAGATTCATTATAAAAAAATTACTCCTAGTTGTATTTGATCTCATGATTTCCATGTAATGTTGAGGGTATTTTTGTGACATTGAATTTCACATATAAAAGTTCTGGTAAATTCTACACAAGAAAATACGAAACTTGTTTGATATTTCCCAACTAGCTGAACACTTCAAATGTGCTATAGGCGTAGAACATTTTAAATTAAATTAATGTGATTAATAATAATATTCAATTCTTCGTTTTTCTACTCTTGGGTGTTACTAGTTTTATTTGTAATAGTTAAAATCGTACACACAGTAATTAGATACTCATGACAAACATCAACGCGTATTTAGATAAGGTACAGATTGTGCCAGGCTGATTTGATGGGGGAAATGAATCAAATGACGTCATTAAATCTGATCCTGACCTTTTAATAATAAGCCTGACTGCTCCAAAATTCTATCATTACATTCATCAAGAATATTTAGAGTTCTTAGGAATGTCTCTCTCGAATAATAACTTTGGAAGTGTGTGCACGCAAAACCGCTGCTTTCATTGGGTCCAAGCACGGAGGAGGAGAATTTGGATCTCCTTCAAAACGGAAATTTTGCAAAATTCCAGCAGTGAATAAAAATAATTCATCTCGAGCGAGGGACTCTCCGGGACATAAGCGCTTTCCTACAAATTCAAGGATATTTTAGAAAGAAATTCGTAAATACTTATTCATGTGTAATTTTTCTTGCACACCTGTCGAAAACACATGGAGTTTGTCCTTTTTTGAAGATTCCAAGAACCTCTCTGGTCTAAAATTTTGAGGGTCACCCCAAACTTCAGGATCATGATGGACCTCCCAAAAGTTTCCAAAAACGATGCAATCCTTTGGAAGTCGATAGCCGTGGAAGTCTGGTATTTTTTCTGTGGTTGAATGGAAAATGGAAATTGCTCCAATAGTGACCATTCGAAGTACTTCGTGTATGAAAGTGTCCAAGTGTGGCATTCTGCAGAAAATAAATACCTTTAATTCTGTGTTGCTTTAAAAAAATACGGGTTTATTCAAAAATTGGTAAAACATACTTTGGGCGATCTGTGAGTGAGGGAAGTCGGGATTTTCCAACCACAGTGTCAAGTTCTTCATGAATTTCAGCCTGGAGTTTTGGATACATTGCCAAAAATAAAAATCCCCATGTCAGATTACTACTAGCCGTCTCGCCGCCGGCCACAAAAATATCGAGCAGGATGATCAAGAGTGACATTTCTGCACGAAGTTATCAAAAAGAGAAGTCATGAAAGTCATGATTAATATTGCATGCCTGCCCAGTGCTCACCACGGTGAAGCAAAAGTTATTAACCAGCTTTTCGTAATTTTCGTAATCGTAATCGTAAAATGACAAACCTCCTTTCTCCTTGAAAAAACTTGAAGATTTGTCAGTCGTTTGATGAACTTTTTGTAAATAAAAATCAATAAAATCTTTTGGATCCTCAGGATTGAAATTCTCTTGGTGGCCTTTGATGAATTTACGAAGAACGGGAAATATTGCTTTAAAACTGTCCAGAAATTTATTCCAGCCAGACAGTTGAGGAGCCAATCTTGTGAGCCATGGCATAAAGAATAAAATCATGGGCATGAAACTGTCAGAATCCAGTGATCTGTTAGTTATAATTTTGAACAAAAGAATTATATTAAACACAAAGGCATGTACTTAATCAATCGTATGAATTTGTTCATTCCTTTAAAGTTTACCATACCGAAATCTGACAACGTGACCTGTCATTTCAATTAATTTTGCCAAGTCAGGGTCATCGTAATCAAATCTACTTCCAGCAATGACGTGCCAAAGAGTGTTGACAATTCCAACGTGGAATATATGATTTATAGAAATTGGGTGATTCATGTCCATTCTAAAATATTCCAAAGCCATCAAATTTAGAATTGCTGATGTCAGTTTTCACGGCATCGTCAACTATGTGTATTTAATGTCGTTGAATTACTTGAGCCTTTTCGTCAATTCCAAAACTTCATCCATTACAGCCTTTTCCATTCGGCCTGTCCCAAAACCCAGATTTCGAAAAGCCTTGATTGCAAATTGTCTTTGTTCCGACCATTCTTCTCCACTTCCAAATATTAAACCTAATAAAACCCCATAAAAAATTAGGAAAATGTGAAGCATTTCATAAATGCTAAAAATAGTGAACAATCTGTGTATGAAAAAATATATAATGTCTGTACATATGTCTCGTCGTTTGTGTAAATAGCTTCGTCACCTTTTCGTTGACCCCAACTTCTTTCCAAGAAGGGACGGAGTGGAGGTCGGGCTGAAAATCTGTCATCCTTGAAAGCGTCTTTGATCAATCCAAGATCATTCAGGATTATAGCTCTGGACAAAAGAATCATCAGTCCTGAATATATCGACTTTTTTTTTATTAACGAAGCTAGGAATTTGTATAACTTACGGATAATTTCCACAATAAATCCCGTATATTTTTCCATATTTCTTTTTCAGTTTTCTTAATCCAGTGTGAGGAGGGTTTCCTAGATACGTTAGTCCACCTAAGATTGGAAGTCTTGGAGGACCTGAGACATTTAAGGGAATAAGTGAAGGATTGTAATAAACAATACAGTTGACTCCAGAACCAGGTCATTGTATGTCAGAACGTATCAATCTTGCTATTAGTAAAATTCTTACCTGGTGGAAAATCCTTAGGTTTTCCGGTAATGAAATACCAGAGAGCTAAAACAACTAATACTGAAACTGCTAGAACGACTGAAACCGCCATGACGGAAATTATATCACTAATGATGTTGATTGTAATTGTAAAAATTAATACACACGCAGTAAAAATTTGGAGCTAGTTTATATACAGTCAATTTATTTAATATTAGTACGTGCGTGACCTATATGAATGAGCCTAATCAATTTAAATAGGGAATAAATCGATACTTGAGTTATTGAGCGTACAATCATATAACAATTTAACATTGTGAAATTGTGATTAGATGGGGAAATGTCACCTAATTTTAGTAAACTCTGAAGTGCTGTAGTAATAATTGATCATTGACTCAATTTAGACTAGAGAACAATAGGAGGGATTTTACTAATTAGCTTTATTCGCATTTCATCATTATTAGCTCATTTCTATTCTAATACAGTACCTATACATTTTCCGACGAAATTAGTGAGACTATGAGGTAATTCTATTACGACCACATCACCGAAATCAAATGTACACAAAAACATGTTTAAAAAACAAACAAACCAATTTAAAAAATAAGTACTTCTACAAAATTTACAATTTTCTTAAGGATTGGCCTGGAGTTCATGAACAAATATTTTCTGATACGAATGATCTAATAAGAAGTGTGAATGAAGAGGGATTGAATAAATTGCAAGCAAGTAAAATGCGAAAGACTGACCGTCGAAAGAAAAGGGTGTACTAGTAAAATATAAGACAATCACTGACCGTCGAAAGAAGTGGGTGTTGTAGTGAATTTCGACAACCCCTGACAGTGAAAGAAAAGTGTGTTGTAGTAAAATATGACAACCACTGACCGTCGAAAGAACTGGGTGTTGTAGTAAAGCATGACAACCACTGACCGTCGAAAGAAATGAGTCTTTTGGTAAAACCTGATAACCACTGACAGTCGAAAGAAGTGAGTGTTGTAGTAAAACATGACAACCACTGACCGTCGAAAGAAATGGGTGTTGTAGTAAAACATGACAA
>JAQGCB010002807.1:0-10809 GCA_034698835.1 Protaphorura tricampata | reverse complement strand
ACTACATTATCCATCAAATGACTTTAAGTAATGTAAGCACTAGTTATTATAATATTTATAAGAAGTGAAGTTCTGCATGATTTTGGGTTCTTCGTATTTTTAAGTTAATTAGGTAAGTCGGAATTAATTGCACCGACTGATTATTCAATGCAACGTTTTCATGTTATATTGTTATATTAGTTTGTGTTGTTTGACATTGTAGGTGAAGGAGCTGCTTGTCTTCTCCGTGGGATTGAACCCCTACAGAATTACATCTCCATGCATGACTCTAGGAAAAAGAAGGTGAAGAAAGGAGAGGAATCCAAAGCAGAGAGTACAAAGAAAAAAGTGTTGAATTTATGGGAATTGGCAAATGGACCAGGGAAACTGTGTTCTGCCTTCCAAATCACTAAAGCTAATTGTAATAAATTGGATTTAGTGGCAAGTGATGAGCTTTGGCTTGACCCTAAGTTTATGACGGACAATTTTATAATTGAGAGTGCACCGAGGGTTGGGATTGACTCCGCTCCTCCCCTCGTTCGTCTTCAACCCTACAGATATTTCATTCAGAACAATTATTCAGTGAGCACTGCAAAACCAAGTCAAATCAAAAAGAGACTCAAATAAATTGAAGCTGAGACACGGGACATTCCTTGTGCGTCTGGGCCTAACGATAGTAACGAAGGTCGGCCAAAGCGAAAATAATTTCAATTTAATTCAAATATAAGCTTAACATTTTATATTTTATGTGGAAAAATAAATATGAATTTTTAGAGAACATTTTACTACTTACTAACCTTTAATTCTAATTTTATGTTACCGAATTATTTCGTTTGAGTGTTTTGTTTTTGTTGGATTAAATCAAATACGAAGTCACGACAGCCAAATTAGCGAGGGACACATTGTTTTGTTGAGGTTAGGTTTCTATTCGACACGCAAAGTGAATTCGGTTGCTATTTGAACAGCTATGGGTACAATTTTATGACGTCACGTGACTTCTTTCATAGTAGAGAGATTTAATTGCAAGTAACATAAGACAGATTTTACTGTAGATTTAGCAGCCAGAATACAAATTGGAATCATAATTCTGATGGGTATTTCCGAAATATTTTCAAGAATACCCATTATTAAGCAGCTGGATGTTATCAGTCTAAATTAATTATCAAAGCGTGTAGCATCCATTCCTTCCCTACTATTTGTATTTCCTTCTTTGCATTCTGAATAATTTAGCCAGACCGTATTTACCATGTCAATCGATTAGACTTCTGACATATTTTTGGGTGCGACTGCTGTAAGTTTGAGATGTTTTGGCATTGTGAATGCATGAATGTTCAAAAAATGTATGTGAATCGTTTACGTAAGGTCAAGTTAACACTAGTTTGCCTAACCGGTTTTTTTAAAATAACAAATTAATTACTGGAATTACTCTAATCCATTGACATAAACAGTAGTTGGTTGGAGTAGGCCACTTCCTGGGTCTTGGTGTTTGCTGCGTGCTAAGCAATAAACATAAATATTGTTAACATTGACGGGAAATGTATAATTGTTATTTACATTTTGAAAACACAGTGAAAATTCGACGGAAGTAGTTGAGAAAAATAACAACAGTACGCGAATACCACAACACATAGAATAATATTTTCGACATCTTAACCTCATTATGTCAGTGCTAGAACTCAAAAATTTGATGAAATCTCTTCAGTGCAATCAAAACTTCAGCGCGAAAAGTCAGCGTCGGTTTATGCAAGTAATCAAATTAGACGATCACGATAACCGAAAGATGAACGGAACAGTTTTGCTTCTTATCTTCACTTTTGCCTTGTTGGCAATTTCCGAGGTGAATATTTCATTCATCTAATTAACAAGACGAATCCAATGAGTAATACTTACATTTAACTCATTTGTCAGGTCCGTGCCGTTCCAGCTGTATCTGCTGAAGTGGAGAAAGAAGTAAATGGTGATACCGCTGCCACTGATGGTGCAAGAGAACGAAGAGCGTACAACGAAAAAACAGGAAAATGTGACACCAATGATGATTGTAAGGAAGGTATATGCGGACGTCCCCCTTATAATTATTGTGCGAGTGGTGGGAAGTAGGCGCCCCGATCGAATCTGGAAATATTTCAAGGGCAGCAGCGCTCCAGTCTTAACTAAATGGAATACGAGCCCTCAATTTAAAATTTATATTTATTGGACATTAACGATGTGTAGTCATATCGAGATTTGATTTATGAGTTCAGTAAAATAAATTACATTCGTCGAAATCTTACGTAATTAAATATTTGGACCATGTGAATGAAGGCGGAAATCAATTAAGAGTATTTTGTTTAATATTTGAATGTGAGTTAATAATTCCATATTGAAAATCTGATATTGAACGGTTATGGTATTTCATTGCTGTTTTTCGTGTGTGGGAACCGGAGCCCCCTCACCTGTTCAAGGGTCGTGTGCTCGTGCGTGGTCTGGTGAGTGGTAAGTTGTCTTATCCAGAACAAGGCCAAAACAAGGCAGCCATACTTGACCGTCATACTTGAATAAAAATGGGTATATTTTATTCATACGAATAATATTTTTTTATAGTGCAAACATGTTATTTGTAAGTCAATGAACTATATATGTCTACCTGACGAAACTTAAATACAGTTCTAAATTATTTTAGAAAGGAGCACGGATTTTAACACGTCTGTTCTACACCGGGCAACATACCACCTTAAAATACAGTCCTTCAAAAACCCCACTATGGTTTTCTGCTACCTTATTCTGAAACCCACAAACAGCTTTCCCTGCATCACATTGAACCGTTGCCTTTTCAATTTTAAGGACTGCCAAATCCAATTTGGCGTAAGCTTTGATGATACTTTGCTGGTCAGTCGAAGTTCCACCACTGGAGCACTTCAAGTTGAGTCCCCATGCATTCACCAGGTACGGGTAGTCCTTGTCCACGTAGTAAATGAATTCAATTCCAGTGTAGTACCCACCAGTACAATCCTTACTGTCAAAGTATTGATTGTCTTGGAGGGTGTGTCCGTTTTTGAGGCGTCCATAAATGTCCAATTTATCTCCTTTCTTACCGACCTTATCGGTACAGTTGAATAAAATCTGTGGGATTCTTCTACCCTGGAAGTAGCAAGACTTGGGGTCTGTGAGCTCATAACTACCAATGAATTGACCGTCTGGACATTTAGTTTCGTTGTAGACATCTTCATTTACGAGTGTAGCAGGTGAATAGTATATATTGTAACGTGTGATGATGTCATTGAGAACTTCGGATTCATCCCAAAACAAGAAGTATTCACCACTACGCTTCTGGAGGTTCAGCAAATCTTCGGCGCCCGGACCTGAAGTAGATGGTGTGGTTACAGGCGGCAGGGGTACTACTGGTATGGTATTTCTCTAAAAAATTGATAAGGTTAGCCATATATTTCACACATTTACACATAGATGAAGCTCTGTAAGGTCCTTGAAAGAGTGTAGTAATACTGTTTACTTACTTGAAACAGATCATAGAAGCGCTCTGATCCCTTACAGCACCCGATTCGTATATCGATTACAAATTTGATATTTTCTGTAGATTCAAGAAATATTATACCAAATGTTATACATCAGGCTCTAAATCATATAGTAATCTTAGTTATAAAACCGCAGATTAATGTCACACCAATGTATGCTTGCTAACTAGCATCTAAAAATTACAGCTTGTAAAGAGATTACATTTTAAGCCCAATAAGCCATCCACTTCTGGCATTCGATTCTGCTTACACTATTTGTACTGCAAAACTTACCGAAAGTATCGGAACGAGTTTGAATGGAACAAACCGCTGTCCCATTTGGACAATGCAATTCTCTGGAGTCTGGGACCGCTGTCTCCACGTATCCGCTTTCTCGAGGGTATGTCCATTTTGATGTTAGTGCACAAATATAGTTTACATAATATGGAATTTTTCCGTAAGTCCGGAACTGTTTGGTATTAATGGATATTCCTGTCACCGTGGATATTCGAGGATCATTCCTACAGTTAGTTGTTGCGCTTTTGCTATAATTAGCACCCCATCGTGTTGGTATCTCACCCAAGACAGTGCTTTGTATTTCCTCAGTCTTTTGGTTTGTAAGGCTAAGTGACTTGTTAGGCCCGTAAACTATAGTTAGGCAACTAAACCTCACATAAAACAAATATTCCCCTTTTATAATCTTGTCTACTCCAACAACCCACTGCAACTCCGGACAAACGTCTAGTTTTCCCCATCCCGGTTTTCCCAAATCGTCGTCAAAAGCGGAATACTGTAAAATCAAGTCCAACAAGATGTGAATATTACTTTGATTGAGATTTTTACGCTAAAATTCCAAGAATCCATGAGCCGTAAAATTTAACAGAAGCCAGACCGGCCCGAATGACCTTTCAAGAATGCGTTTCTTAAAAAGTTTCAAGCAAAATCAATTCGACATAATTTTGTATAATATCGTTATGATCTCAATTATGACGATAAGGCAAGACAACTGACTCATTTGACCAGAGTTCTACGGAAATCAGAATTAATGTTTCTTAAATGAAAATTAATTGTGAGAACCCCAAAGTGTAAATTTTTTCGAATTCATTAGTTTGTTACAAAATATACCTGCACAACTATTGGCCTTTTAGAATTGAGTTCTCGTTGCTCATCTGCCAAACCGTCAATTTCCGGCTGTAAATTAAACAGAATGAAACATGAGAAATAAACGCTGAATTTTCATAAAGATTTGATTTATTTTTATTTAGTTTGTTAATTTCAGAATGTCTATTTCAATTTTACTTACATCTCCGGTGGGATGAAGACCTGTGTATAAGTTATTTACAATTCTTCCAGTAGAGAGAGTGATATTAGAATCAGCAATTATAATGCATTCTGCTCTGCATGTTTTGGACTGTTTAGGTAATGCATCCTTAATCGATTGAGGCCAACGTTTGATATTTTTACAATCAAACACTGTTCTTGAGTAAGAGTGGTAGTCACAAGTGGTCTCGTACTCAGATGGAAACTTCAAATCCTCAACTGCCATCTTCGCCACATCCGTTGCACATTTGCTTTCCAAACGGTTACATTCCTTCAGGATTAGAAAATGATTAGCGTAATATTGGTAATATGTAGCATACCCTGAAGGAGTTTTGGCTCAGATAGGACGCATTCTCACCTCTTTTGTAGCGTTGTCCGGTGATTGGTTGTATTTTTTGTACAAGGCCACTCCCTCTTCCGCCTCTTGGTAAAACTTTGTTGAATCTTTGTTATACTTGTCAGATTCTCTGGCGATGTCCCCCATGATCAGTTTACAGTATGAAGCATCCAAGCAAGTCGATTCTTCAGCAGTTGTGTTGAGAATCCCGATTAATGACACAATAACTGTAATAAATCACAAAGCAGAGCATGTATTAATCAGTTTTAATAACTTGCTAGTTCTGGTCAGTTCAAATTTAGTCATTTTGGGTCTTGGAATGTAAATACAGAGGAAAAAAGGCAGAAAAATTTGCGTGAAAGTTACACAAACGAAAATATTTTTTGATTTGCGCGGCTGGGGGCGGAATTGACCAATAACTATGTTCCAAATTGCTTGGATTGAATTTAGTTACCGAGAATAATGGTCTTCAAAACCATATCTAACTCCGTTAGTCACTGAATAGTTTAAATGTTGTACTTGGTCGGGCTCTGGAACTTGTATGAGGTATTTGAAACTCAAATTATGAGTTTTTATACCCCTTACTGTAGGTCACAGAGAGTTTCTCCACACTTACAGTTACATGCAGATTGGTGAAAGGGATGAGGAAATCAGCATATGAACAATTGGTATTAAAGTTTAACGAGTACGAATTTCTAAATTTCACTATTCGCAATGAATGCTCACCATGATCAACCGTACATTCTAAAATTCAATAGTAATCTTTTGATTTCGACTTATAGAAAGTTTTACCTCCATTTATCTCTTCCTCCTCGACAACATTTCCTGCTCGTAAAACTGGAGAGATTGGGACGCATTAATTTCGTCATAAGTTTCAAAAATTTTATACCCACTATTTCTGCATATGTATGATTCTACCCGTTAATCGGAAATAACATGATTCTTTACTACAATCTTTTTTAAATATCCTGACTATTTATCTTTAGTTGGCAGAACCCACGATTTTTTAAAGAAATCACACAAACTGCTCTTCATCTTTTATATTTTGCTGTCATGAGGACCAATTTTCTCAAATAATTCCCAAGCACACGGACAGTGTTCTGCATTTTCCACCAGGATAATTTATTATGAAAACCTCGCCGCTGTGTCAAGACGTAGAGAGAAGATTTGCATAATTTCCTTTTGGAGAGAATAATATTGAAGGCTTGACTGAGTGAGAGTGAGAGTAGAAAGTCTGTGGTTGAATTTCTCAAGTGTGAATTGAAGACGGAAGGATGGAGAAAGACAAGGATATTTGTTTTACGAACGACTCAGAGAGCTCTTTCTTCCTGTCGACATTCAGAGGTCGAGGAACGATGAAAAAGATGTGGAATGTACATGTTTCGTGGGAGAGAAATTATGAAAGTTTGAGAGGCATCCCATCGCCATCCCCACCCGTGGTAGGAATGATAAAAGGAGTTCTTAAGACTCCTTCACTCTCTAGAATTCCAGGGCAGGATGGGAATCCAGGGCAGCAGCCAGTGAAAGTACTAAACTGGACTGTGCTAGGCCGGTATTCTAGTTCAAATGGGAAAAAAGTATGTCAATCCAGTTTACTATTTGCAGGAAATGCTCACATATCCGCCTATTTCGTGAGAAGTTTCAATTTCGCCTAAGGAATGTACCGCACTTATACCGAAAATATCCGGCCGCGCATTCTATTCCAAGGAATAAAGCTGGCGCCATAGCAAAGTGTATATTGGTACGACGGACTGACAGAAAATGAACCAGTATGGAGTGTAATCAGAGTAAAAATTGTAGCCTACGCTGAGGAAAAAAGCAAATCCAAAAGTAAAAAGCAACAAAATCTGTTGCAGTAAGTTGCAGTCCTTCAAACGTAAGTATGGGAGTGAATGTCATAAAGAATCTCTAAAAACCAACGCCACTTTCACGGTGCAGGGCATTTTCTAAGAAAGCGTGAGAAGGTTCTTCTACACCCAATTTGATTAAATTTTTGAAAAGAATGAGTAGATAATAGGACAGAAGTTTACTAGAAGACACAAATATAAGGTTTTACTTCAAAAACACATAAATTTTTAAATAGATCAGTTTTTAATACTAATTCCGTCAAAGGTGTACATTTTTTTCAAGATGAGCGTTCTTTTCTACCATCCAATTCTTAATTCTTAATCTCTTTATTCAAAATTGTTGGAACGAGGTCCGAAATTTAAGAAATTCTCCTCCTATACACATTCTAAAAATCAATTTTTAATGTGGGCTAATAAAAAGGGTGACCTCCATTTGACTCACACTTACAGAACAGGGCAAAAGCAGTCCAATGTATGTACTAATTTTGCATTACACCCGTGTAATAAAAATATGCAAATTTGGCCCAAATTGATGAATTGCGACCCTTTACACTTAGACAGTAAATGTTTTACATCCGCCATTCGTTCACTCGTTCCCTCAAAATGAATTTTAGAGAAAGTTCTGGGAATTATTGATTTTATGGAGGAAAGTTCTCTGTTCTCTAACGTAGCCCTCCGTTCTTTATAATAATGGAGGTGGGTTCGGTTGGTTCTCGTTTGGCTTTGAGGTGAGGTTCAATCTAAAACCCAATCATGATGAAGAACCCGGGAGATGTAGGAGGAGAAAGTTACACGGCACTCATTTTTTCTTCCTCCCAAAAGATTGCACTGCTTTGCTTTGCGCAAAATAATCTAAGTTTCAACTCAGGAGGACACGAACTTTTTCATGGCGGAGGAGAAGAGAAGAGAGTGTTTCCAAGGAAATTAAACTCTTAAGGGGGAGAGAGAAATAATCTTTATTGCTTTTTACGTATGCGAATGCAGGTTCGGTTGGATATAAGGATTGGTGTCGTAATCCTGGTGTCTCGGTACATCGCATTCCATGCATATGGTTTGAAATAGAGCAAGTCAGATTCGTCATATGGTAATGAAATTAACAAAAATCTTGATGTATAAATTTCTAAAAAGTTAAATGCTCGAAACAATATTCAATGGAGTAAAAAATTATAATACAATTTGAAAAATAAATCTTCTGAATGTAAAATTACGCAATGAAAGACGGCAGTCATTCATAGCATATGTGTTGGATACAATACAGCCATTTCGTATTGAGCCCAAAATACATGAAATTTCTTCTCTGGAGTGTTTGATACAACTAGGATTAACTTGTCTATGCCAAAATTGAGTTCAGGGCAACGCCGACCAATTCTAGGCTGCATTCTGGGTATTCCTGCATTAGAAAGATATTACGAAAAAATGTGTATATTTTGGGACATTACTCCAGATTGTATGAATATACAGAAGAACATTTTGAACCCAAAAATTAACCAACACAGAAATGCAACTTCGAATACTGCTGGGTTCCTCGAATCGTAGGCACGTTTCGTTTTCCCGGGGTCGCAAGCTGACGAGTTTTTTATGGTGGGGCCGTACCCCTGATTACGTTAACAAAAAAATCGCATCCACATCACGGATCCTTTTCAATATAATTTATGCCTTTTCTATTTCTCAAATCTTTTTCACCAAATCAAAAACTTTCATCTTTACATTTTTAGATATGCGTCACCAATTCAAAAAATTATTAAATTATTAAATTATATAAAAATTAAAAAAAAGGAATAATGACTGAAAAAAATGAAAAATAAACAAAAAATTCGCAAAAAATATCGACTCAACGTCTAAGGTATGGATGAGATGCGATTCTACGTAGGCGGCTAAAATTTTAAGGTAAGAGCGAACGGAGCATTCAGGGCGGGCGCGTTGGTCATGCAGGCATGCAGTACGGATAATGCACGAGTTCGGAATAGTTAATAGTGTGAGGAATGAATAGTGTTGGTTAAACCGGGTAGCGTTTACATTTGAGACAGGCTTATTGCAAAATCAGTAATGCCCATGTATGTAGTTGTGAGATGTTAAGGGAATTGTACTACGTAAAGAATGGACGGCCCAAAAATTTGAATTTCAGCTTGCAGCCTTTCAAAGTTGAAACGTGCCTACGTTCCGACGTACCCTGCAGTACAGTCAAAGCTAACCCACTTTTGTCAATATAAAATACGTACTTGTCAAGAAAAATGAATTATTTACTCCCAGCTGTACTTCCACAGCTTCGGAGTAGACCTCGACACGTCCGCCTACTCCAGTTGAAATGCCATCCATTCGACCTAAAGCTTGACCCAAAATATCTTCATCAAATCCCTCAATACAAATTTCACGAATATTTTTGGACAGAGGAGATTGAATGAGACATTGAAGCCAATATTCTAGACTCTGTGGCTGATATCCATGTGTGGAGTCATTTACAAAGTAAAGTCTCGTCACGTTTGGAAAAACTTGTCGTAAATGTTTCAAAGCACCTTCACCCTTGTACTCTCCAATACAGTGCATCCATTTGGACCAGAGAGTACGACCGATATGAATTGTTAGCTCATTCACAGTTAAAAATTTGACAGGAACTTCAAATTCTTCCTTCAGGGATAAATGTCTATCAGAATGTCCAGTCAAAATGAATCCGAGTGGGAGTTCCACAGACTTTAAGGAAGGTAAAGTCTCAGGATTAAAATTCATCACTTCTGGGTCATAAAATATGAAGTCATCAGTTGTCTTGGACATTTTTATATTTATTCTGAGGTGTTGTAAATTCGGAAGTCTTGGAAAAGTCATAAGAGGAGCGGTTCGTGTACCAACTCTTCCGGAAAAGTAAGAGTGAGGCTCCTCCGTTTCCTTCGTGGATACAGTCAAGGATTTGAGGGTGGGTGAAACGATTTCCAAAATATTGTGTACAACAACAGTTCTGACATCTGCTATAGAATAGCCTTCTAGGCTGATCGCAAATTGTTCGAGTTTCGGTGAATTTGATTGAAATTTCTCCAGAATCAGCAATGGTTCCTGAATGGAGTCGTTGAAAAACAGAGTTCTGAGTTTGTCATAATTTACTGGCAATGCAATCGTGTCCTTTGCACTGATTCCCTGTAGATTTTCCATATTTGGGCTTCTACATAGAATGTAAGGATAAATGGGGATATGTCTCATGAGTCTTCGGAAACGCTCAGATCCATCTGGTAGAAATATCCAATAGAAGCAGATCAAGGTCATCAGTTTTGGAAAGGTTAGGTCACAGAGTTCAGTCGACTTAATTTCATCCTCAGTGTAGCGTCCTAACTGCACATAGAAACTACTCAAATCCAACATTTTTAACCCGGGTGAGATTATGACCAAAAATTCAATGAGCCAAAATCTCGTAAGGTCATATTCACGTGGAAACTCCCCATCATCCGGAGGAGTGCTCAAACTGAATTTTGCAACGCAGTCTTTACCAAAACGAGTGCACAGAGATTTGACGTTCACTGTTAATCTGTTTAATTCGGTTGCATAGGACTGGCGGCCTGGGTCATTGGAGTTGACAATGTTAGGTAGAGAATAATCATGTATGTTATGTCATTTGATACAATAACATAGTACGGATGTAAGTCAATGTGATTGTGCATACGCATGCATTCTGTAGCAGTCACTCACATCACATCCTCTGTTCTAGTTAATCTGATGACAATGTTAAGTCATCATAATCATCCATTCATTAATTCTTAGCACTAAGCTTATGTAATATACAGGGTGAGCCAAAACCAACCTACTTTTCGTTCTAATTTCCTCAAGCTTAACTTTATCTGAAAATGGAGATAGC
>JAQGCB010002806.1:0-10811 GCA_034698835.1 Protaphorura tricampata | reverse complement strand
TGTATCTGTCCTCTCCATTTAAACACAAATCAATTAAACTAGGGATTTGGCTCGTGAATGTCGTTATGGTTAAGTACATGTGAGTGAAATCTTGTTCTCCTTCTGGTTCAGAAATCGTCAACTTTTTTAGATTTTTGAGTTGTGAGACCTCGATGAATAGCATCGGTGGGAGAACTCTGAAGACATATTCAGAATATCCGGGGATTAAATTATTAGAGGAACGAATACAAAAATCAAGTGATTCTAAATTAGGAGTCAAGGCAAAGGCTCTGCGCCTATTCTCAACGGACACAATTTTTTCACAGTCAGTCACATGGTTTTCAAATTCCCCTGGTTGTTTTCCGGGTCGAATGCTGAATTTCAAATGTTTAATTGATTCTCCATGAGTTTCTAAGAATTTCGTCCATTCTCGTGTCACGCCAGCCAAGTAAAAATTACGGTTTATCAGAACGGTGTCAAATTGAAGACTCGCCGTAGTGGAATTGCCTTTCAGAATTTCCATAGCGTTTTTTAGGACAAGTCTTGCTTCTTCTTGCGCTTTAGATTTGTTGAGAATCTTTGGAACTTGAGGTCCATAGCGTAATGGAATTTGGAAGGATGTTTTGTATTTAGTCAAGAGTCTGACAATTTCTTGATTCCACTGTTGACACACTAAACGGTATTTGATGAGGTCCTGTTGGTTTTCTCTTCCTAAGTGTGAAAATGTTTTCCAACACCTATAAGAAAATATTTAAATTAATTAAATAATTAATTAAAATTAAATTAATTTTCAATTTGAATATCTTCTCAATTTCTGATGAACTTTGTGCTCACCATATTAATTTCCAATGGATCTATAATAACTCTACGACGACTCTATAATAATTTTTCCGTCCCGTATAACGGACTCAATAGTCAAGAGTCAAGACTTCAGGCTTTCTTCTAATTTTAGTTCACTTTATATTTTTTGTTTGTAAGCTTTACATTTAAATTCAGTTCATATCCTCGGCTAATTGTAAGATCGGTGAAAAGGGAGAAGACAAATCAGAAATGAAAGGCTGAAGGAAAGCAACTTTGGCATATACCTATAAGGAACAAGAGTCCGTTGAACTGGAATGCATGCGTTAAAAGTCTGACGAGTGTATTTTGGTCTATCCCTTTGGAACTTCTACTTTTGACCTTTTTGACTCAACATTTATTATGGACTTTTCGTACCCCCCAGATAAAAAGTTTTCCCTGGGTCGATTTGAATAAAAAATACTTATATGCAAGGCGTGCAACCTTTAATTTAAACTTCACCTTGCTCCTCCGTACGACATTAATTTGTACGTTCAGTCAAACTTTGTCCAAAAACCAATAAACATCACCAAAATTTACACGGACGACATTTCTAACCAAAACATTTTTGAAATGAATTCTCTCCCTTCTTATCAACGTATGTACTTTTGAACATTAAATTACATTATATAATTCAGGATGTCTCATAGAAATGATCCACTTCTATTGAGACACCACGAATATTTATATGTGTAATTATTTAATTGAATTTTGAAATTGTTTTGGTAAATTCATGCAGATGTAGAGGGTATTCTGGACTACGTATTCACCCATGCCAAGAAAGGTGACCCAGACTCAGTCATTCAAGCCATTGACGACTACACGGCGTCACTGGATGAGCATGTCATCCACATTGGTGATAAAAAAAGGGGAGGCCGTGGACTCTGTCATCATAAATAATAAACCGAAGGTAAAAAAAAGTCAACCTATTTTTAAACAAACAAAAATTAAATTAAAATTTGACTATTTTTTTTAAACAAAAATCGTATAGAATGAATCTGTATAGAATTTGGCGGAACTGGGTGGATATTTTGGGTACAGTGCTATTCGTTTTGCTGCCTTGGCAAGAAAATACAATCCGATTGCTCATTATTATTCTGTTGAGTTCAATCCGGTCCTTGCCTGTGTGATTGAGTCTATGGCAAAATTTGCTGGACTAGATGGAGTCATCACAGTACTAATTGGAGACTTGACACGAACTCTTCCAGAATTAAAAGAAGGGTTGAAGGGTCAAACTGTGGATTTCTTCTTTTTGGATCACATCAAAAATATGTACGTTTCAGACTTGGAGTTGGCTGCCAAGGAAGGAATTTTGAAACGAGTATGTGAAAATAATAATTTTGAACTCAATTTTTATTATTTAATTATATTAATAAATATTTTTTTACCCTGAAAATGAAAATTTTTATTTTAGGGGGCTGTGATTGTGGCGGACAATATCCTTCGACCTGGAGCCCCAGCATACAAAAAATACATGGAGACAGAGACCAAGATTTATTCATCCACATTCCAACAGGTAGAGGAAGACGCCATCATCATTTCCACGCTCAATTAATCACATCAACCAGGGAATTAATAAAATGATTCATGAATATCACAAATTGTACCAAATATTTTTTATTTTATTTTAATAAATGAAGATTATGCAGCATAATTTCCGGCTCAGAAATCTTCAATACATTTTTTTAATACATACAATTTAATTATCGATTTTTTAAAATTTGTATATGATATTATTAAAGGTGATTATGGTAATGCGGAGCGGATATTTTGGGGGTAGTCTATGAAATATACGGGTTCAATTATCAAAATATTGAACAGCTCTAGGAAAAGTGGCTCGGGCTGCACTAGAAATTAACAATTTCTCATTATCATCCTGAATTTGTCCAACGATATAAAAATGACGGACTGTGTCACTTTTCCGTGCCTCCCCTGGGAGTAATTCCATGACATGTGCAAAGGTCCACTCATTCCCAACCACATTTCCAAACCCAGTGAACGCAAGAGTTTCCAGTACTGGAAATTTTGATTCATAGGATGGAGTGAGGTCAATCTCTGGACTTAAATTAAATTGTGTCAAATTCAATTCCAGTCTTTTCAGGGATTGAAAGACTGGTGTGAACATTGACCAACTTCTCATAGGAATTCCCAAAGGGTCACGGTCACGGTTCTCATTATCGGCACTCAAAATAATGGTTTCTGTGACCACAGGATTACGAAAAATACAATCAAGATATTTATACTTTGTGCCATTTGAAATATTTTTCAAGTACGGATCCATTGTCATAAGAATAAATAAACAGTCGAGACTGGGAGAAAGCCCGTGGAAATTGGTTTTCATATGTAAAGAGAGTGGTAAAGTGGGAGGGGTAGAGTGGTAAAGTGGGAGTGGTAGAGAGTGCTGAAGAAGGTGCGGTTTTCGTTCAATCAACGTCGTCATTTAATTAATCTAAACAGACCATCCGTCTTATTGTTTAAAAATATGACCAACCATTATATGTATGCATGATTAATACATGCAATGCATGTTAAGAAAGTAAATGAAGGTAAAAAAATATTCTAGTGATGATGATGGACACGCAAGCAAAAGGCAATGCTAGATAGCTGGCTTGTCGCTGGGATCACAAACACTACAAAATTTTACAAGATGTCACGAAGGAGTTACTTCGTACATCGTACTGCTTCCAAGAAATACACATATAAAATGTAACCATGCATTCAAGAACATAAAAGATAAGAATAATACAACTGCAGAGGGCAAGTGAGCTAAAACGAAGCTCAGTGCTACTCTGCTACTACTACTACTGAGTTTTCTGACATGACTGAAGATAAAATCCTTGACCGCGCGTGTGTTCTAGTACGTGTCCAAGAATGTATTCTAGCTAGTATGTGTTAAGCTCCACCAAAAGTGTTTCTATACACTTGACGAGTTTTTACTCTTTACGACGAGCATGAGATCCATGTGCGTGCATGAGTATTAAAAAGTTGCAATTTTGCAATATTTTGATTTTTACAAATAAACAAGTAAATATTTTAATTTTTAAAGTTAAAGATTGAAGGCAGTTGTCTATTTTTGCTGAATTAACGCATAATTCTTGCAACGGATTGAACAATGGAATATGTTAATGAGCACAATGTTTTTTTTTAAAACTTTAAAATCGAATTATTCGAACGAATTTTCATAAATCTAATTTAGAACTTTTGTCTTGTTACGTAGACCAGGCCCTATATTCCTAATTAACATTTAAACAGTGCATACACCAATTTATATGTAGGCGAAATCATCAAATTCACAATGTCTCACTCTATAATCACTTCTTTAATACATAATACAGTTTGTATATAACAAAAAGCTCAATAGAATTAAATTTGTAAGGAATTTCATGATAATTACTACTATCATTGTATAAAATAATTGACAGAGACGCCCAAACTCGTAACAATATCAACCTTGACAATTTTGAAACAATTGAAGATGACAGACAAGTCGGTGAGACAGTACACTCTTATATGTACACAAACGCATGCAAAATTACAAACAGAGAAGGGCGGACAAATTCATTCTTAATTCTTAGTCTTCCGCCGCGTCTCCTTGTGCTACTCGTTTTCATCGCCAGATTGTTGATGACACTTAATTATTTAATTCATCTATCTATAAATATAATTGTACACATCCTTTCCAGATTACAAACAAACTAACTATAAACAATGTGAAAACTGAACAAACAGTGATAATTTTCTTAACCTTCTCTTACAACTTACAAGGGACAGTATTCGATTGTAAAATTTCGTATTTACTTTTTATTAGGTTTTAATTGAAGTCAGAAGTGTATATTTGACAACCGAATACGCTCCCTTGTTAATCATGCCATGTATTAATGTGTATTTAACTAAACATACGAATCTAAATCACAAATCTGCATCTGCCCTTGTGGAATATCGCGTGATAAATGTTGGCCTGGCTTCCGTTTAATTCTATTTGTCACTCGGTTCTTTCTTTTGTACAGGTGGTAGATCCATAGACTCATCATCTGCACTCTCACCTGGTGGAGGTGGAACGACGGCTACTTTCGTTAGAGGTACAACTGATGGACTTGGACCCATCCCGGATCCATCACCACCCATCTCCCATTGCTACACATCACAAGAATTAAAAATAATTGTATCATTTTTATGAGCAAAAAAAATTATAATGAAGAATAAACGACAGGTGGAATGATCTTTCCAGCTTACAGAATCCATCCATTGTTGATCGTCATAACCAGGTTCTTCTTCTTGATAATAACCAGGTGGTGGATGGTTAAAGAACTCTGGGCCCATGAAATCTGGTGGAGGAGGGAATCTGTAATGTAAAAAGAAACAAGCCACGCAGAAATTAAAGTTTATTCATGGTTTTCTCGGCTAATTTATGATTAATATATAGCAGAACTCGATCATTTCAAAAGTATTGAAAGAACAATTTTGCTCGTGCATTCGCGCATTTTCAATACGACTTAAAAAATTTCAAAATTCTTCTGCAAGTCAGAACTTGGTTGTTGAATAAGAATTGAATAAATTACATTACAATAATAATTATTTCGTGCAAAATTAAAATGAAATCATACAGTCTTTAAAAAGCAATGTTATTTGGAGTATCTCTATTTACTTACGGAGGTGGTGGAAGATTCATGTTAAACGGAGGTGGAGGGATCATAGGTGGTCCCATATTCATGTCAAAGTTCTTCCTTCCGTACTCTCTTCTGTCTGCGGTCATAACCTGTAATTAAGAATATTTTAAATTAATGAGTGTTTTTTTACCCACAAAGCCAATAGCCACTTCACAAGTTTATGCCAATCGTTCAGTAATTTTCATGAGTAGGGATCTTCGCCTGCACCAATGTATTATTTTCTGATACAAAATTGTTGTTAATTACAAATTCGAGATTTAGTGAATAGTGAAAGGTTAATATGCCTGGCAGTGTACGCTTTAAATGCTTAAAAACTGATTACTTGAAATATGAGTTCTGGAATAAATTAAATTAGAATTCATTAATTGCGTACCACTCGAACTTGAATTGTATTTTCCCTAGGTTCCTCCCTTCGCATTTGTCCCTGCATTCCCATACCCATCCCATCCTTTCTTCCACCTTGAGGGGTAAATTTCTTTGGAAAAACGATACCCGTCTTGGCATCCACATTATTTCCTTGTCCTCCGCCCTGCAAAACAAGGAATGCTTTATTGTAAAACGAACTTATCCTTAAGCAGTGTCAAATTATTGATCATACCTTAGCAGAAATAGCAGAATACGTAGCACCAGACTCATACCGCAGTCTTTTCTGTCTATCACAGTATGCTCTCCATGTATCTTCAGTAAATCCATAGTTAAAATAATCCGTAATATCCGCACCGGGCTTTCTCCATGGTTTTTCTTCAAGTGAGTCCAAACTGAAGTCTTGAGCTGGAACTCCATTGATTGTTCCAGTTTGTTCAAAATCTTCGGATGCAAACTTCCCCTGATTGTAAGCGAATAAATGTGGTCAGTTACTTTTCAAGCTTAATTTATCAATCATACGATTATGTACATTGTAGTTAATAATTTAGTATTTTTACTTTCTTATCAGGCGGAGGTCCAGCTCTTTTTGGTGTAGCAGTAGCGGGTCCAAAGGATGAACCAGTACCACTCCCTTGACCACCTTTCAGGTCTCCGATCACAACTTGAACTCCATCGTCATCCGAGTCATCATCATCGTCGTCGTCGTCATTGTCCGAAATGTCTTCACCCTGTACATACACGAAAACAACTAATGATTAACCAAACTCCAAAACTATCAAGAATTAAAAAATATAACAGCGTCAGCGCCTTGGGGGCCTTGGCAAAGTTTTGTAATAAAAAGTAAAACTTAATAATAAATTGCACACAGTTCCAACCCCTTGAATAATTACGAATTATCATTGACTTTCCAAATTACCACATATCCTTCGCGAACAACGTGGTAATTAACACCCATTTTGGCATTTTTGGCAAAACAATCCAATTTCACAGATTATTAACCAAAATTTAAAAATTCTAACCCCCCTTTTGTAATTTTAAGTTTTAACGCCCACTTTTCGACAAAAACACTCATTCCTTCTCATCAATAAAAATTATGATACAAATTGTCACAAAATCGAAATTCAAGACTTGAAAATTAATTTACCCCAGCATCATCCTCTTTTTCTCCACCGTCCTCTTCATCCCCCTCCACACCTTGACCTTCTCCTTTAATTCCAGTGCCCGTGACCTCTTCATCTCCGCCCTCAACTGCCACACCTCCAGGTCCTCCATCTTCACCTTGACCTCCCTCTGGGTCACCTTCATCTTCGTCACCGTCACCGTCACCCTCTCCTTGTTCGTCTTCACCTAATTTCCTCTTGGCCGCCCTGGCCGGTACCGGTAGCGTCGTCATCGGTGGAGGAACAGGTTGAGGGTCATTTTGACCTTGTTGAATTTCACTCCCCGCCGACTCCCCGTACAACCACTCGTCATCTTCTCTCCCTTCTTCGTCCGCCATTTTTTTATGACAAAACTACGAAATTCACGATTTAATTTTCTCCAAATTTCAATCAAAATTTTAATTTTCAGTTTTGGACTTTCGGCGTTGAGATTTTGAATTCTGAGTTTTCAAACTTTGTGTCAAATCCGCGCGGCCCGTGAAATTTTTTTTGCAGCCGTCCGTCTGTCCCGTAGAAATCTTAGGAGAGATTTGGGGTACATTGACAATACATTAAAATCTAGGAGGAATTTACTGTCTTGTCTTTAGAAATTAGAAATACTTTACCGTAAATGACTGATTAGAAGCCCGGGCTTCTAATTAAAAATCATAATTCATAATTGACCCGGCTTCTATTGGAGCCCAGACATATTTTGCGTATGCAGCGGCTGGCGTGAGCCGTGAGCGTGTGCCGTCGCCATGGAATTTTTGCTTTGCAAAATTCGGATTCAGCTACTTTTTAGTAAACAAACTTTAATGACCGTGTGATTTCTGTTCACTTCTGTCATTCTAATTTTACTTCTCGTCGAGTGAAGACCTTTCTTGATTCGTCGTCTCGCAAATTGTATAGTCTCTTTCGCCAACGTTCTCCAAATTCTTTCGACATTCGACATTCGGCTGACAAAACTACCTTAAACTACACCCAGGATGGACAGCTGAGCTGAGCACCAATAAAGTAAGTTTTCACTTTTTGTTTAATTTACATCTGACAGAAACTTGACTGTTTCAATAACTAGAAAAGTGAAAGGAATTTTGATGACGAATGGTAATTTTACTCTCCAATGTTTTTAAAATTGTTAATCAATTGCATTATTTTGTTTAGGTGAAAAATGTGTACATGGGATTTGAGCCCCATTCTGGTGTTCGGAGGACGTCAGGCCAAGAACTTTGATAACCAATCAGCAGCGGTTGGACACACCATGGCGAATCTATACAGGAACAACGGAATCTCGTCAATACCCGGCATAAACATCCCGTGGAAACTGATAATGACGGACAGAATGATGACGGATTCACCGGACCGCAGGGCTTAAGGTAAGGGAGAGAATTTGTCACTTTTTTTAATTATTCATAATGAATGGTATTTCGTTATGAAGAGGTAGTGGTTCTGATTTTCTAAAAGTTCGTATTTTTAAACTCAAAATTCTAGAGATTCAAATAAAAATAGAGATTAGAAATATTTAAATCTGTTAATAAAGATTTACCTCACAAACTTTATGAAAACTCAGAACCGTAACCACCATTACCATATCTAAATACTATACGTTAAGAGAAGTCTGTTATAAATATGTTTATAACACGGGTTCTCGGTTATCAACACCTTGCCGCTGACTCTCTTCTAATATTGTGTGTGTGTCTATGTTTCGCATTGCTCATATGTACATATTTCTTTTGGATTAATGTGCACATTCTCATCAGTTTGCGCACAACACTATCGCCATATCGCAGAGCATGTCTTGGGCAAAGTTTAACAGTGGAAGTGCTAGTTTAACAATGAAAGTGGAAGTTTAGCAGTGAAAGTGGAAGTTTAACAGTGAATGTCGAAGTTTAACAATGAAAGTGGAAGTTTAACAGTGAAAGTGGAAGTTTAACAGTGAATGTCGAAGTTTAACAGTGAAAGTGGAAGTTTAACAGTGAATGTGGAAGTTTAACAGTGAAAGTGGAAGTTTAACAGTGAAAGTGTTGTTTAACAGTGAAAGTTCAAGTTTTGCAGTGAAAGTGGAAGTTTAACAGTGACAGTGTTGTTTAACAGTGAAAGTGGAAGTTTAACAGTGAAAGTGTAAGTTTAACAGTGAAAGTGTTGTTTAACAGTGAAAGTGGAAGTTTAACAGTGGCATTGTTGTTTAACAGTGAAAGTGGAAGTTTAACAGTGGCAGTGTTGTTTAACAGTGAAAGTGGAAGTGTAACAGTGAAACTGGAAGTGTAACAGTGAAAATGTTGTTCATCAGTGAAAGTGTTGTTTAGCAGTGAAAGTGGAAGTTTAACAGTGAAAGTGCAAGTTCTACAGTGAAAGTGCAAGTTTTACAGCATAGGATTAATTTTGCACTATAATGTTGGGGTTCTAAGGTGAAAGTGTTGGTTTAAGAGTGGAAGTGGAAGTGTGCAGCAAATCTAAACTATTTTTGCGCGTTACACGTCTGATTATCATATCGGAATGTGGAAAATATACAATTGCGGAGAAATGAAGCATGAAGACCGAATACTAGAGTACCAGATGGATTTCTCGAGACGCGGGACTGTTCGTTTATTCTGGGATTGGTAGATTTCTGAGGGACTGGTACGAGCTGACGTGATGAATTTTCATCTGATCATTGCGAGCAAGATGACAACATGGGGACTATTGTTATCGTCTTATTTTTTTTAAATATATTACTTTGTAATTCTAATTTTGAACAAAGAGAGTACATGTTTTTTTGGTGTTGAAATATTATTTTGCTAAATATGCTACTGGAGACCGCGACCAATGCTAAGGATTTGGAGATTGGGGAATTTTTGAACCAGGAAGTCCACAAGGACTTGCAGATTGGCATGTTTTGGGTCAGCCGAAGTCGGAGAGAAGCGTCCACTGCAAGTATGGATCTACAGTAAACTTTTAGACCGCTAGGAGATTGGGCGATCGTGATGACGTTAATTTTCATTCCAATCAAACTGTGTACCACTGTACTTAAACTGTGATTATAATAAAGACATTATTTCGTGTTGTTTATAATTTAATTCACTTCGATTGCGGAATACTGACTACACTGCGCGACTAGAGCTAAACTTAAGTCCTGTTCAGTTCAGGATAAGCATTCTTCATTTTCGAATCCAATCTCGAGTCAAAGATGTTTTTGCTTCGAATTATTTTTGCAAGACAAATTCTCTCCCCCAGTTTCTTTTTTTAATTTCAGGTGGATGACACTGCCCGAAAGCCAGAGTTTCCTTCTGACATTTAAGAAATGAAAATCAAGGCGAAGTCTATCGCACTCGAACTGTGACCCCTTCACAATTTGGATTCCGACCTGTTGTGAGATACGTGCCAAAATTGCCAAATACCAACGGCAACTACCAAAATAGACCCAAGCCAAGCTGTTTGGAGAAGTGAATTGTCTCTCTCGCTAAACTATCCGATCAACAGACTCCTTAATAAATGGACTACCCATATCGCATCGCCCGGAAATTACTCGTCTGGAACCAGGACCCAACTCTGTGCCAACCCTCGTCTCCAACCTGTCATCTTTGTTGCGTTGCGATGAATTCTAAAACTGTTTACAAAAAAAAATTGGGAAAGTAAATTGCTTCGAACTTATTATTAGGAGGTTTCACGAGAGGTGATTAAATCGATTTTTGATTATAATCAAAAACTGATTATTTGGATTATAATCGGTTTTGCGCGAATGTACCGATTATTTCAGTCAGATTATTTTTAAAAATCCGCAGGTTGTCATGCGCACCAACTTGGTCGTCAACACAAAACATGCAAAGTTCATTGACCTCTTGTGGGT
>JAQGCB010002805.1:0-10812 GCA_034698835.1 Protaphorura tricampata | reverse complement strand
CCGATCTTTATCTATTTTGGTAACACTTTCTCCAAGATGGATAATTCATTAACCAGTGCCGCTGATTTTCCATTTGACCGTTGTTAGTCGTTTCACGCGTCTGTACTTTTCGATAGTTTAATATAGAAAGTCAATACTCATTTGAAAAGTCGATATTACTTTGTCATGATTATTAAAGAATTATTAAACCACTTAGAAAAAATGTACTTGGTTTCTTTTGAATGTAAAATAATTTCCTGGCACAATAATAGTCACAGTCAGGTAGTGTAACAAATATTTTGTGTGCTGATTATCTCAAATGGTAGAGATGGTACTCCCTAAAATTTTTGGCAAATCCGCCACAACTATTCGAAATGTTTCTTTAAAAAGGGTTTGAAGAAATCAATTTTAAAATAATCTATTCATTCTTCAAAACGTACTGAAAGTGAAGTAAAATTAATTAAATATCCTGGATGAGATAATGAACGACTTTTTAATAATGGTTTAAATATGCAGAAGATACCGTATCTAGAAATATCCATCCTGCTAAGAAAAATTCGACAGTTGAGCTCCTGGATCTTGAGGTCTTCTTGAGAGGTATATTTTGAAGTTAATTATTATTAGGAATACTTTATTCATAATTCACACCGGTGATGACAGACAGACAAGTTGTGGGATCACTGCAAGTCTTTCACACGACATTTCGCACAGCGGACGACTTAATAATGAATTTGTAATTTGAATTATCGTCAAAGTTTCCAAGCCAAACCTGAATACAGGTTACATGTTCCAGACCGTAATAACCCATTAGGAATCTTCCGTTGACGTTGGTAATTGCCGAGAATATTCGGAGAGGTTGTCTTCTTGTCTCTTCAAAAGGATTACATTAAAAACGTAACTCGTCAGTTCTCCGAGAAACTTGCAAGATTTCATTTTGTAGAGTAAGATCTTGTGGTTGTGGCTTCCGTTGTGTCATTTCTTCAAGGTGCTTTTCATATCTAGACTTTTCTCTGACTAGTCATGCTGATTCTGCTCAGGTATGCACGTAGAATTCATTAAAAAATTCTGACATGAAGGAAGAGTTGCAGTAATTAACGCAGGTACTCATTTGTGCTCTCATTCAATAATGTCAGACATCTGCCTCTGCCGGGAAGACATTAATTTTAATTATTTTACCTTACGATCAAAGCCAGTCAGTGCTGGTTGAGAGTGACTTTGAATATGTGTAGTCGACGATGAGTATGGCGTATGGCTGGCCGTATGGTTGTCGGATTTTCTGATTAAATGAGACTAATGGAGTCAAAAAGTAAGCTGCAAAATAAAGCTACCAGAAGAGGAACTCAAAACATTTCGCACGAATAACTATCATAAAATAACGACGAATTTTTTTAGTTTTATTTGCTATGCGTACACTGACTTTTGTAACAGTGACTTATTTCATGTAACTTTTGACTTGAAGTAAATAAAGTAAATTTTAGGCTGAGAAGCACCCTCTAAAATTATATCAAAATTCGTAGACGAAGTAAGTGGTCATTACGAATCAACTCCGAAGTTTCTTTTTTTTCTGTTCAGTCAAAGAACAGTAGAAAGGTGGGCTAGAAGTTCTAAAAAAAGTTGAGTAAAAAATTAAGTGCCTTCATTTGTTCAAATAAAGGTTCTTTCTAGGAAGAAAAATTTGAAGGCTCTCCTCCGCTCAATGCAGTGCATGGGAGTGATTGGATAATTGATCACGTGGTTTTTGCCTTATGAATAGTTATAAGGCGTACGTATCTTGAGAGAGAAAAGAACGACGGATGGGATGAGGGGTATTTTGTTCTTACTTTGATCTCAACAAATGAACTACTTTTCCCGGAGCGGAGAAGCGCATTTTACAGAGAATAAATCAATAGATAATAGATTATAAGGGAGAAAGGTAGTATTAAAAAGATAAGGGAGTCATGTAATGCATTCCCGTTGCAGTACCGTTGCCTAATGGGATGGCTGCATGGTATGGATCAGAGAACTTCTGTCAGCCTCTCAACTCTATCGTCTTCCTTCTTTTTCCAATAGTGGCGTGGGCAGATTATATTAAGGGGATAAAATTAACCCCGTTTGATATTATTTCGAGGAAGGTTCTACGCAAGAAGTAATAGAATTAAATTAGACCTCAAATATATTTTGCTTCCTAGAAATGGATTTATTATTTCTGACGAATTTAGCAAAATCTTCACTAGAAATATTGGGTATATAACCAGGATTTTTGGACTCGACATGGCCTTTTCATTCCAAACTATTTTTGCTGACAAGTGCGGCCATTACTCTGGCCAAAGAATGGAAAAATTAATTAGAATTATTTGTGATTAGTACGTGTACCCCTTTAAAATACACTTTACACACACTTTAGTTTAGTTCCGACTAGACATCCCCATGTCAGGCTATGCTCAGGAGACAACGGACAAATATAATGATATGAGGTGCATATACAGTACCTACTAAAAAACGAGGTATTACCAACGAAGATATGTGGGACATGCTACGTTCCTCTTCCTCTATTTGCTCTCTGAAGTTAAAAAAAAATACATCAAAGGTCTGCTTCCTTGAAATAGTCTGGTTAGAGTAGGAAAGGAAATAAGAGAGAGAAAGTACAGACTTTCACCCCACACCGTCGAAAGAGAAGAGTCAAGGATTTTTTCACATTTTCTTCCTGACAATTTTTGCGTCTCCCTTTGTTGTGATGTCCTTTTCCACTTCTCTCCTTGATGTTTTAATCTAGCTTTTGGTGTCGAAAAAATTTACATTTCTCAGCCTTACCAGTATTAGCGAGTTTCACACTGTAGAATACAAGAAGGATTTGAGAGTCTTAGCTGTGTGGCTCTCATTCTCTTTCGGGTGCTTAGAATTTCAAACAATCACAATAGTACGTGCTTGCGTGTGGTAGGATTGTATTGTAATGGAAATATTCAGAATTGAAATCATTGTACTGGAAAATTTACTTTGGATTCCTGGGAAAACGGAGAACACTGTAAAATCGTAAAACCATTAAGGAGTTCCACACGGTTGAAGCATTAGAACATTTCTCATCCTGCTCAGAAGCCCTAAGAGTATTCCACTTAAGCTATTCAGAGAACTGTGTTTCTATTATTCATCAACCGCATAAAGAAATTTCACTCTAAAATTGTAGCTCGTAAAGTGTCATGGCAAGGAAACTTAAATGACCCAAAGTAGCCCGCGGACTTACATGGTCTGAATCAATTAACACAGGAATGCTTCTTTGGTGTATGCGGCTACCCAATTACGGATACCAAATTCAAAATCAATCTGAAATCTAGTTACGGTTGCGTCAATACATATGTGTAAACTACTTTCCCCATGTTACCAAATATAAATATAACTGTCATCACGGTCAATGGCTCACGGTTCTCGGCAAAACTTATACTCGGGATTAAATTCTCATTTATTCGAGACAATATAACCTGGAAATATTATAATTTCATTAAACACAATTATTCAGTCGTCACAGTCGTAAATAAATTTGTGCACTCTTTCAAATTATTTTTTGACAAGCCATGCCATACATACACTCAATAGCTCTCGAATGATTTTTATACAATATAGTATGCACTTACATTAGTTTTGAAGCCTGAAGTTTTCCAAGCACTTGGATACTTCTAGTATTATTACGCTAATTTTAACATTTATATTCATTTTAAATATAATCTTATCTAATCTTTATACTTTTTGTTCATACCCTTAAAATATCCACTTTGCGAAATTCCGAGTACCACTCAAAGAAATATACATAGGAACTATGAATTTTATTTCTAAGAAGCTGGTTAGCTACAAAGTCTCCGTCTCCGTCTCTGCCGCTCCGTGTGCATTGTGCATTGAAGCATTCTAGAATTTCATCTATTTTCTAGCCACTTTCCTCCTCTGAGAATTGGCAGGGGAATTCTTCAACGCTCAAGAATGATACAAATGCTAATATTTTAACTCAACTGCAATGCAATGCAATGGATTCTTGAGACATTTCATGATGGATGCCGTCGAGTCACAGAATAGAGTACAATGTATGGCATTTTCAGAACGTTTCGTCTGTAAAGGTACTTGGAGTCGGATATGTGGATTGTGGAGATATCTGTACATAAATCTTATGTAGGAGGAAACTTGTCTTCACGTCTGATTCATGTTTCCGGTTTTGCATATTATTTAGGAATACGTGTAGGGCTGCGGCTGGGTCCTGTATATCCTTTTGAACTCATGATGGAATGTGAATAAGTTAACCAACTGAAGACGAATTCATCAAATGTTGTCGCCAAAAACGTACAACCATTTTTGTTAATGATTTTCAAATCGACGAAGCCGGATTTTTGGAGTTCACTGGCAGGGACGAATTTTCACCGACATGATATTAGCAGATCTGACCCGGGACCATTATCCTTTTCGACGGTTTTCCACGCACCCCCGAATTTCAAGTATTTTATGAAATGGATATGAGATATGAGTCAGTCTGCATGCAGCAGTCGTCATGAAATTGCGTCTGTAGTTTACTGCAATGAATGGAAATAATGTGGGGACTGGGTATTGTATATTTCTTGTGTAAGACTTGAGTTGACATGATCATTGGTGATTTGGACACTAGACAGTATCTGGCAAAGGATCCCAAGTGAGTAATTGAAGACTCCCAGTCTTTGCCATTTCACTTCCAGCTCCATAATTGACTTCAGATTGTCTAGAACGAATGGAGCGTGTGTACAATTTCAATACTTGACAATTGCAAGTGACCGAGAGTGCAATGAAGATGCCTTGAAGAGCAGATCCACATGCAAAGATTGTCCAGGCGTGTTTAGAACCCCAAAGGATTGAGACACCTCCAGAAGATAAGACCAAACAAACATAAACCACGATCCGGGTGAACAGGAAGAGTTGAAGGCGACGTCTTCTAGTCATTTTCTCTTGGGCCTGTAAATACATACATACATAGAAAAAATACGCATTAGATGGAGAGTCCAATTTATTTTATTTGAGATTGAGATGAATCCCATTTCATTTATGGGGGAAGTGTTACGGTAACGACTCCGTCGTAACACTCAAAGTAATTACTTTACACTTCTTATTTCTCTCTTCGTTCTTCTGCAATTCTTAAAAATAAAAAACAAGGGTGAAGTATATAAGGGTGTGAGTATTCGACCAAAAAAATAACATCTCATACACGAAATCCGTTTGTCGTGATAACTGTCATAAAATATTTGATATTATTTTCCTTCCGACATGCCCTCGCCGGTAGCCAATCACGTCGTAATGTTGTTCATAAACAACATGCCATATACGGCAGCTGAAATTAGGTTCAAAATTGGTTCATAAAGTTTCGACAGCCGTAATAAAAAAAATGCGAATAATAGGTAGTGCATTGTGTTCTGTATTGACCTAGCTTTGTTGTATTTCCGATGCCTGGGCTCTAAAAGTTTTCTTATGATTGTCAGTAAAAACCAAGTTTGCGTCGCGTTGATGTCATAAAATTACGCTTTGGTTTTTATGATAAATTTGAATTTAACGGAGGCATGATCTTCGAAGGCTACATACGTATGAGGCTACGCATGATAACCAACCGAATTGCTTAACCCTCTGATACAGGATTCAACATGACAGTCAGTCAGGAAGGAATCTAGACAAACATGTCTGGCCCCGCTACCTTACTTTAATTTGGCCTGATAGCCATGACCTGAATGCTCTAGACTAAGCACTTCACAAATCTGAGTTCAAAATATCTATCCCTTTTCGAAATTCCACATGTATTACATATGAAAATGGAAAGAAGAAAGTCATTACTTAAAAACAACAATAAGTCACAAAAACTGTAATATATATCACATTACGTGGGAAGCATTTCTGATACACACTAGAGTGGTTTGTAGCCAAACTATATTGAAATGTTATGTTTGCGTCTGTACATCTCCTTTCCTTCCATTAATATCTCTCAATAAATACAACAATTCCAGAAAGACATCAGAACCTGCTGTTGACTGAGCAAAACTTTCGACTTGTTTATGTTCTAGAGACGACTAGACTAACGTATTTCCTACATTGTGTAACTCCGGCGGATGTACCGATGAATTCTCCGGCCATACAGTACAGAATTGTACAAGAGTACAAGAGATCGAAGGTTTCAAGAGTCGACTAAAGCTTCATTCCGACGTCCATGTCCATCCATCCATCCTTGCCTTCCCTCTCACGGAGAAGTAAACAGAGCGAAATGGATAATCAAGAGATCCTCCATTCCCCAATTCAATTCAATTAGATAACTCTCATCTGAGCACGGATGGATGAAGTGAAATCGAAAGTGCTCTGTCAACACAAAAACACGAGTGGGTTCTGAAGAGCCGAGGAGCACATTGCCACTACATTGCATTCCATTTAGATTGTATTGGTGAGTAGGTACAATGAAACCAATCAGTGGACTGAACTCAAGAAGAAATGATAACAACAGGACGAGCACAAAAAAGAAAGAAAGTAGAGAAAAGCCACAATCTCATTTCTATTGTTTCAAAATGAAACACTTAGCTTTGGCTTTGGCTTTGCCTCCTTCTGCTCTACCAGTTTTCCATGTCTAGACAACAAGGGAAGAGTGAATTCCGAAAGAATTTTCGATTGAGAGTGAGTGAGTGGCCATTCTATTCTACCTATACATGATAGAATCCACCGTGTCAGAAAAACAATCAATACATCCTTCATATCTCTTGTTTTTTTCTCCGTCCTTTAACTCTCTAGAGTCTAGAGCCCTTCCACGCCAAATGAGAACTTGACGAGTTGGTCATGTGAGAGGAGGAAGATGAGCAAGGGAACGAGTCTACACAGAACAACGGAATTCGCAAAGTGTCCAAAAAGACACGGACAAGTCAGTAGGTTGTGGTGTAACGTGTCAGTCCCCATACATTTTGGTACTATTAATAGTTTGAATTCCTTGAACAGACAATATGCAGTAGCAGTAGTTGATTTAACGATTCTTTTCTATGATGAAAAATACACGGGCGTTTGAGAGAAGAGAAAGTTGACTTTCACCTTCACTGTATAATCCCTTGATGAGGCAAGACAGATGCTTAAAATTTTGGGACACTCGGTTCCTTTATACTCATAATGTAATGATAATGAATAAAGTATGTGTAACTGGCAGAATGTTGAGAAAACATTTTCATCCCAAAACTCATGCTCTATCCCCACAGATATGTGCCAGCATTACAGAATAGAGTTTGAATGAGATGTTGACGTGTGGTTCTGTTCTGTTCTTTGAAACATCGTGCTGGACAGTCATTAACCACACGCTACAACTACTAGATGCTCTTGAGTGTGATTCTGTTACAGGTGATTCTACTAATCAGGGAATAGATAAAATAGGTCAGAAAAAGGGTAGAATTGAAATTATAGTACACCGTAAGGAGATGGCACATGCAATCGCGATTTTTACTGGTCTGCTGGGACGCAGGGTTGCTCATAAACAGTAGCACGTAATTTATTGGGGCTGATTGATGAAGTCTATTCTGAGTAATGAATTTGTGTGCAATTTCTGGGATATTTTGGTTCACAATGTTTTGACCCGTAACTGTTTCAACTCCACGGTTTTCCTGTAACATTTTCAATCGTTGTTATTAAAATACGTCACACAGTATAGGCGTACATATTTATCATTTCCGCTCCTCTCGATCCTATTTTACTTTCTAAGTATCCCTTCGTAGTTCAGTAGTACCACTCCAGTTGTATTTATTGGAGTTTGGAGCACATGGTTCACAAGTACTTGTTTGTTTAACTCAATCTTCATTAAAGTTTCAACGTGTGTGGATGTGAAGGGCCAGGACTCTAGATTTTGAATCGATTTCATTTCACTTGTGTAAACTGAATCTAAAAGGAAATAGGAACAGACGGCATAATAGATGTGAGCCAAAGTACTCACATATTTGGACAATTGGAAATATCTGATTTTGCTGAAGCATTCAATTGGGTGTTTACATAAACAGTTTCATCTGTAAAATAAATGCTAAAGTAGAGACCGCCGCAGTCTTCGAGTCCTTTTTGGAGATATATTAAATATACATTCCGTATTTGCACCCAGACCCAGTAAATACTTTCATACCTGAAATTGTAATATGGCCTTTCTTTCAAAGTGAAAACGAAAGTGGTGAAAGTTTGAATATATAGCTGAACAAAAATACTCTTAAATCGTTTTTTGATCATAAAACATAATTTGAATTCGTATGGTACAAATAAATCTCATCGACAGGTGTCAAGACATGTCGTCATAACTTGTTTTCCTTACTAGCACCGTTTCAAATTATATTTGCGAGCACATCTTTCGCTATTTTTTTGACAGAAGAGTCAAGTATTTCATTTTTTACATACACTTGTTATTTCGTATTTTAAATCTCAGGAATAATCAAATGTCGAAACACTACGGCACTACAACATTGATTGAAATTGAACTGAGCGTGTCAGATTTCATGAACAGACTCATAATGTCAAATTGAAAGATTGAATAAATGTCTTACTCTGAAAAGTAAATTGCTCAGGTACCTGCCCATGTCATTTTATAAGGTGTCTATGTTGAAACTTGTCTTTCAACTTACCTCGCAGAGCTTGCGTAAGAATAAACAAACATGTTTGTACTTAGTTTTCGTACTAGCGTATCGTCTCGGGATTTCAACCGTGAATATTTAGAAAATGTTTATTTACCTACTGGTGCAAGGGTCAGCACGTTCTCGACGAAATTGATTAGCAAATGTAATTAGCTCATATTTGCTCAATAAACCGCTAGTCCTAAATTGCCTGATTAGACCAATACCCTCTTAGCAGTGATGAAATTATAAAATCAGAATTGGATTTAACCATGCATAACAAAAATTACATGTTCTCAGTCGCTATCACTAGTTAAAATTCTACGAGACACGCTTAGATGAAATTCCAATTCTTTCAACTTCATTATGCTTTCGAAACTAACACGCCATGATTCAAACTACTGATTTTGAGTAAGGTATGTACGGAGGAAAGCTATGAAAATTGTATAGCTAGCTACATATACACGGAATTAGAATTTGACAAGTGAAAGTAAATGACCCACACGAAATTCAAAACGAAGTTCTATCTATGATTACTGTTCGACGTTACTTCCAGACATGTTCGTTAGTTCGTGTTCAAAAATGCATTGTTGGCACAATGCAGAAAATCATTCCTGTTTGAATTTACTATGCTTAGAATGTGCCCTTGGCACAGCAATACCTAAGCATGGCCCGTATGGTAGTTCTGGAGGAGAGTCTACTCACAATCAAACCTATAACTTTTTGATTTCTCCATTCTGATGGGTTTCCTACGATATAAAACGACCTAATTTAAAATTGCTGCCACGCCCAATCAGAATATACATATACATACTAGTATTTACAAGGACAGAAACTTGATGAACTGAGTCTGTCCTGTAAGTGCGTACAAGGAATGGGTGGATAGGAAAAAATCTAATGTTATAAGAACGTAGTAAAAGGAGAAATAGTGAACCAAGAAAATCAAATCACGACGAAGAAGGTAATAAAATGTTACTCATTGAACCGTCTAAGGCGGAACAAACAAGAAATGGGTCCATCCATTCCATGAGTTCTGCATGAATGAGTTTGGTGAAATGAACGAAGTTTTCTTTCTCGATCATTTCGAACGACATTCAAATGTTGGAATTCGTGGAATTTATCATAGTCACATCACTGTACTCTGTACTGGGAGTACATTGAAGAGTGAAGGGCAAAGTCAATGAATCTTCACAAAGGAAGTCAAGGTTAACTATGCAGGAAGGAAGTGAGTTCTGAAGTTGAAGTATTTTAGTCTCCTGGTTTTTCTCAATTCCTTAGAGAGAAAGTGAGTGCTGAATCTAAGGAAGTTGTAAATTCAGTCCCACTTTGAAAGTTGCTGGCATGTTATTTAAAGTTCTTCCCTCGCCCTTGGTTCACTGCTTAGGTCTGTCTTTTTCGTATAAATTATTCGAATTTACCAGAAGTCTTAAAATTGAATTCGCATAAGGCTTGAGGTGGAATCATTTATTAAGTAAGACGATATTGAAATGTTCAGGAAAAATAACTAATTTAGTAGGATGAATTTTGAAAAACGAAAAAAGTCCATAGATGTTATATGTCAACTTAAACCAACCGTCTACGAACAGAATTTTGTACGACAATTTGGGTAATCCAGTTCCCAAGATAGTAAATTTTTCTTAGTTTCCTACGAAACAGCTGGACGGTTGACTGTCGTGGTACAAATCCAAGTATGATCGGTATTTCGAATCAGGAGAAGAATTTCATCGAATTGCAAAAAAAAATGTATCAACGAAAAAGCAATTTGAGCCATTTCGACAATTCGTTTCATCTGCCTGAAGTATTTCATTCTACTATATATTTTTCGAGTGGGCAGAATTTCATTTTACTTTGTGATTGAGGGACGGAAAGGGAATAAAAGTAAATTATTCTTTTGTTTTAAAAAAAGACACAAAAGTTCAGAAGGAATCCTTGAAATCAAGGGAATGTTCTTTCGGAATTCTGCACAAGGAATTTCCAATCTAATGATTTCTCTGACAGCCCATTCCTTCATTCTTGGCTGAGAGACAAATATAAATCCCAAATCTATACACACCAGTACAAAGTACCAAAGTACCGTAGTTCTTTTTTTTGTCTCATGAGGAAAAATAGGAAGAAGTGATAGCAAAATGTCACCTTTCTTGACGGGGCGAAAGCAGCAGCCCATCGAATAGCGATGACTCCTTGAACCGTGTAATAAATGGTGACAATGACTAGGAGCCAATATGGTAGAAGGAATGCGTAGAGAAATGTATGG
>JAQGCB010002804.1:0-10812 GCA_034698835.1 Protaphorura tricampata | reverse complement strand
ACAAGGAGGTTTGTGGTATTGTTTTTTTCGGTGTGGGATAGATATATGAAGAAGAAAAGTGTGCACTAACAAGGGAACAACTTCTCCTGTAAAAAGAATAAGAGTGAGCGAGCCGATTTGTCCCTAACCTTGTTGGACGTTGGACTTGTGTGTACTTGTAATGAATTATTGTTAGCAATTCTTGTAAAGTTTCGTGTTACGAGATCAGTTGTGGTCTCAACATCAGAGATAGTTTCCTTGTAAAGACTACTCTGAAATCTGCTACTTGGTTCTGTTAGATACAACTCATGTGTATGGAATAGTCTGGTGAACTGAACTGATTGCAGTTGTACTTGTACATTGGGTTTACGCAGTATAGGGTTCTCCAAAAGTTCTGCACATAAATGGAACATGTGCTGACTGACGGTTTTAAGAAAAACCGAGATATAATTTTGAAGGTATATTTTACTATTTTATATTGTTAATGCACGAATTGGAAACGATGCTCACGAATTGTTAAAGTGAAAAGGTGGGACGAAATGCCGCCAGCTAATTTAATGTGAAACACTCTGTAGAATATATACTTGATAAAAAATGTTTCATGAAGGTTAGCATAGAATAGATGAGGGCTTAGTTGGATGGAGTATACATTTTTTTTTGCAAAACCGCCCTTGGCCAGGACGTTTACCCCGGGACAGAAACTTACAATGTGATGCTTTTGCTCTCGTTGGTGTACTTTTCCTTTGCTACCTATTTTGAGACAAAAACATTCGTTTCAAACAGATTGGGTAATATTGTGGAAGACAGACTCCTTGAATTTGTCTCACGACCTCTATCAAAGTGGACAGGATCAGGGTTGGGCTATAAATTGCAAAGTACCAGCATTTTATTTCCAGTTAATAGGTTCAGTTTACCAGTTTTACTCATGTTATAACCCGTATTTCCACTACAGCAGTTCGTTACTTATCTTCGAATTTGAAAAAATGCGTAAATAGTCGAGTAGAACAGTAGAACCTGACCCATGCGATCAGATCTGGTTTGTCATGATTTCAAATGTAAATGTTTTTCAAAATTAAGAGATTAAAGAAAATTGAAAACATGTATGCGCTTCACTTCTGTATACTTATCCTATTGTAAACACGCATCTGATTTTACTACGCCTACGCAAACATTCTAATTGATAACATCATAACACTAGTCTTATTTAAAATTCAAAATTTTAATAATTTGTGTAGTTTGAACCGAAGACAATTATTTTTCTGGAGAGAGAGCTTTGTTTACTTGGAAAGTTGTTTAGTTTGGTTTAAGTTTGACTGACTTCCTTATCCCTGAATAAATACAAGACTTAAGTCACGAGTAAACATTCTGCAGCATACTCCATTGCATATGGTGTTATCGTCACACAGACACAGCAATATCAATTGTTTGATTTGAGTGTACTTCAATTTCTAGCTGGTTTTGCCGGGGTTCTTGAGTTGTGGTCGCAGTTTGTTTGGGATACATAGTCTTAGTTTAGAAAGATCTTTCATATATTTTCTGCACGTAATCTATTGTCAAGCGAGCCAACCAGTCCTCTGAAGTCATTATTGTTGTCTGTCAGCTCTTTCTAATGTAATCTGGTTGCGTCTTTCTTTGTCACTGCTGCAGTGCAGTGCGAATGTACTGAGGAGACGTAGAAGACTGTCTATTGTGAGCAATGGCAATTATTGTAAACTCCATGGGATTGCATTACTATTTGCGAGAGGATGAACTTAAGGGGTGTCCAAAGAAATTGCGACTTTATTTATTCTTTGGAACCATCATTCTTCATTCATATCATGAGATATATAGATGGGAAGTAGTAATCCGACACTTTGTATTTCTGTCTTGCACAAAATTTAAGGTTTTTAAAGTGGTGGCATATACCCTTGGAAATAACCCAAAGGACACGTTTTTAAGTTGAACAAAAATGTATGGAAACATATTTGCGGTACGTCATGCTACTTAACCCACGAATCTGGTACATCGAGTCAGGCAATGCATAAAGATACTGGAATTTCACTAATTTTACTCATAAAACAACTATTCCGTTGAATTCTCAAATTGATGCCTGGCCAGGCATGCTTAAAAATGGAAATGCTCTCAAAACTAGTTATTGTATTACCTAATGTAATCATCTAACGTGCCTAAAAAGGCTTCTATTCAGCTCCTGTCCGCATGCCCGTTTTTGTTCACTTCCTTGGAGGAACATAAATGTATAATACATTGTTCAAAATCGCGGTTCGGCTGGTTGGTCCTGGTCTGTTCACGGTTGACTCGAATTTCAAGCCCAGAGGGATCGAAATTCTCGATGAGTCAAAACCGTTATAGTAATGTTCAGACATCCGATGTTCTCTCTGATCTATCTGCCAATCATTCAAGGAACCTTTTGAAAGGAAGAGTAATGCAAATACAATTGTGTATACCTCAGTGCCCGTCGTTCAATAATTACCTCCGTTTGTAATATCTAATGTCCATTGTGCAAATAGACAAACAAAACATGAATAGAATGACCACCGGTGTTTTTGCAATGTGCTAATGACATTTGATGCTTGCTAGTAATTGGTCAATGCAGCTAAGCGTGTGCCAGTATGCGGTGAGAAAAGGCATACTTCATTAAGACTACAAGGCATGGGTGTACCAGTCGGGTTTCTGGTCTTATTCGCGGTTTTCTGTGACTCATTGCTGAATTACTAATCCATCGTTATGCAGTTGAATGGCATTATGTATTGCGGTAAACTTCTCGAGTTCAATTTAGAAGGATAAGAAGCATTAAATAGTTTGGAACTCAATAATATTTGAAATGCAGAAATATTCGTGACGAGAATCTGTTGTCACAAATCGACTTGAAGTTGATCTTGTGACTAATAGTTTGTCAAAGGACACTTGAGTCACTATACACTATTGTCCCTTTTCTGCCTGGTCCAATAGTCCAATCCAAAAAGTTGTTCAGAAGACCCCTTTGACATTAATCTACACTCAGAGTTCAAAGTCACGCTGAATTTTTGAACCATTCTTCTGAGTAAGTATTTTGGTGAAGATAATCTCCTCACTCTGATGTTGGAAGAGTAGATAGGATAGGAAAATCTTTCCTTGAGAAATGGTGTGCAACATATATCAATTTTCTGGGTTGAGAGAAAATGTTTTTCATGTTTCTTCAACCTCATAAGTGTAAGTATACATGTACTTTGAACCGTGCTGAGGCATTTACAAGGGTATACAAACTACAGGAGGCGTGTATTTCATTTTGACCTTAACCTAGGTAAAGATGAGTGGAGAGAATTCTGTTGACCCTAAAGATTTGAGCTTTTGTCTAACTGATTGTCTTGGGGAATGGTTTGTGGGCCTTGAAGAATGGATAGGATAAGGTTTATTTTATCAGCTGGCCGGGCTGACTTGATTTTGTATTACGACTAAGACCCTTAGTTTCGGATTTGTGAACTCAAATTATTAACTTGTTAAATAATCCTAACCGTTTTGTAGTTCCGCAGGTCAAGTTATGCCTATGCCCTTCAAGGAAATTAAACTAATGCAATGTATGAAGAATATTTTCCGTTTCTCAAGTAAAGTATCAGAATACCACCAATATACCGATTTTTGATGGTGGTTTTCTCTGATTATCTATGGCAATTCGAAGATAGGATTTGTAATTTATTTGTGGACTAAAGTAGAAGAGTTCAAGTTAGACCTTCGAGGAATTATGGACGAGAACAGAAGTAGAAGCCATTTAGATTAAGTGGGAATGTGTGAGCTAGGCAGAAAGCTAGAACCGAAGCACGGCATGCCTAATTTGAGACGTGCAAGATGGACAAATTTTGTTGAAATGAGTTTGATTCCCACGATAATTTAGGTTAAAGTATGCAACGTAAATGAGAGAAAAGTTTTTTTTGTCGTCTCGCCCTGAGTTAATTTGACATTTTGACAGTTAGTTCTCTCTAGAACTCTTCTCAAAGTTCGCAGTCGACAGATTCCTTATCTTTCTTGGTTGCTTTTCTTTGGTGCTGGAAACTGGAGTCCGACCCAACACTTAACTGCCTCCAGTTACTTTATTTGACAGTTAGGGTAAGATGTAAGAAGAATGAGAATGGAATTTTGTTGGGGTATTTGGATTTTTAGTTTAAAAAAATTCATCATAAATATAGGGGCTCCCCAGTAGTAGTTGTCCTCCATTAGGGTCTTTTCTCGCACTCGATTTCTGTCAAGTGTAAGTTTTCAAAAGTTGTAGTGTTTGGGAGGTAGTTGAAGTTGAAGAAGAAATTGTCAAAACTTTTAATCTGGATTGAAAGGAGGGAAAGATATGGAATGAAATAAGGAATATGAGCGTTTAGGTTTGGATTTTTTTTCGAAGATGGAACTGAACTGAGGGAAAAGAAGTGGAATAATAGGGTGAAGAGAGGAAAAAACTGTCAAGAAGGGATTTTCGATTCTCGAACTTGAACGTATCTTTTTTCAAATAGGATTTAAAGATGGGAGACGCGACGGGATTTACTTACATTACTTGGCTGCGTCCACGTCGTCTCAACCCCATACCCATTTGTATCCTTGCGTTAGAGATACGCATTTAGTAGTGTGTAAACGTAAACGCACACGTAGACGTAATGGGTGCAATCGGAGACGGTAGAAGGTAGGATAATAGAAGGACACACAGGAAGGAAGGATGTGTGTAAAATAAAATAGTAAAAAGTGATGCGAAAATCGGATGGGTAAACACAGGAGAGGTTTTTAGACTTTCAGTAGTTTTCTACTGGTTCATGGGCTTAGGACAGTTTTCCCTATTATTCTCGTCATTTGATGATCCTCGTATATTTTACTTTGGTGGTATTGAAGCTGAGAGTGGAAATCGGAGGGGAGGAGAACGCGAAAACGTGTCTTCCCTTAATTGACTTTTTGCCAGTGCGTAGTCTCTTGTCTCTCTGTAGAAAGGTGGTAGAGGTTATTTGCAACGTGCGAAAACGTAAAATGAGGATGAGGGTTGCAAGGGTATTAAATTTTGCAGATGTGACGGTCGAGTGTCTGTTTAAGTGTGTCTGGCAAGTCTAGGGTTTAGAAAATATATGTTCACAATTCCCTTTTGCATTGCTTTTGTAAAATGGGTACACACACGCAAGACAAGACTAGGCTGACACTTCGGCCATAGATTTTGGCAGAGTTACTCCGTAATAATTTCTTTCTATTTGAAAGTTAACGGGTGTTTTAGTGGGAAACCTCTTTCCTTTTAGTGAAGTTCTGTCAAGAAGAGGAAAAAGATAGGTCTGATAGGTGCGTAAGGGACATGGATATACCCATGGTGCTATGTTATGGAAATGGAGATGGACTAGTTTTCTTTAAAGGTTATGTTATGTTATGTCGAGTGGATCCTTGTGACGGGAGTCTGAGAAGATGAGTTTGGTGCCGGATGTTGAAGTTTTTCGCGAAAAGAAGAGATTTTTCTTTACTCGTCCAACTTTTTTTATAGGTATGTACGTTTTTAACGTACGTACGTCTCCTTTCGTTGTCCCGTAAATCTGTCTATTTTATTGATCCTCCGCCCTTCTCTTTATTTTCCAAAAACTACTAACTTAAACTTTACTTGGCGAAGGCGAAGGTTCCTCATAGCTTTTGATATTAGATACGGTTGTGTACTTCATACGGTATGGCATTACATTACATTGAATTAAATTGCTTCTCGTTCTTGTCAGCACACCCAACCTCAACTCTTTAGGACGGAAAAAGCGGGTGTTTTACTTTTACTTTGGGGGAAAAAATTGGGAAGTAAAGAGTGCGTGTGATACGGGGACATACATTTGCTTGCAGTGCACAATCATATCTTCCACTTGGTGAATGTATTATAATAGTAGAATAGAGTAGAATGAATGCGAATATTCTAGCGAGCCAGAATTTCGTTCATGTAATGTAATGTGTTGGTTGGATGCTGGAGATGGGGAGATCTTGGAGATGAGGTTTCATTTCATATGTAAGAGCATGTATTGTGTATTGTAGCATTGGCCTTATATTTTGTATTGTAAGGGCTGTAGTGTAGGGATGGAGAAAATTGTGAAATGTGCGTTCACGCAAGGCAGCAGATGCCGGGTTCGTTTCGGAGTTTCGGATCTTGAGAACGTAACGTGGACGAGTCTGTATGTGTGTGATATTGATAGTACGCATTTATGCGTCTAGAACTCCCCCTCTTTCGCTCCAGATTTTTTGGGTCCTGTTGCCCTTGGTTACACGGATGGTTCCGCACCCGCTGACTGGTTTTAGGTTCGGTTCGGTCGGAATGTCTCGTGATGAGAGTACATCGCTCCCTTTCCGTGTATACGCGTATTTCGTCTAGACTGGACGAATTCTGAATTTTCTCTGAACCGGAGAAAGGAAAGTCAGTGTCAACGTTGAGTTCCTAACCTCGAACTTCAAGAGATTACCCGCATAAAAGGCATGACAGAACTTTGCGTAGCGTTAGCTAGCGTACTAGGGTTGACGCACACTTGGCATTGGCATTGACAGTGGCACTCAGAAATTGCACTGAGACTGAACTTGGTCTTGGTTCTCTTTGGAAGCCGCTACCATGGCCATGGATTGGGCAATGTTGAACGCGGTTGAGCCTCAGGCTTTATTTTACGTCTGTTGTTTCTTTTCACTTTCACGAGTATACTTTTTTTTAGTAAGGCAGAGTCGGGTGAGTGGGTGGCAAAGTTCTTTCACTTGGTCTTTCTTGATCATATTTAAAGCTTTAGAGGACTTTGACTTTTGCATAGCTTGTGAGAATCGTGAATAAGTGAAAAGTATGAATCAAAGGATAAGAAAAAAGGGATGAGCAAGAGCAAGTCATTATCTCTTGGATTTGGGGCTGTTGATAAATAATGTTAGGTTTTTTGAAAATTATTTCGCACAAATTTTTAGTGACCGTTTTCTTTCGTTTCGTGAAATACGCAAGAACATTCTAGAACAATTTCTCTAATCTTGACGTAATTTCATTTACAAATTGTATTTGTATTGTGCAATGTAATTAATTACATTTTAAAATTACATGCAAAATTGATGATGTAATTAATTACAATTACGTAATTGTAATTTTGTAATTTAATTACAAATGTAGTTGCCATTTATCCAAGCCTGTCTTGGTGAACATGGCACAGTTTAGTCAATGTCGGGCTCTTCATATGACGCGAGGTCCAGGGTTCATTGCCTGAGCGCCCCATTTTATAATTCATTGTATCCCTTCTCTAGGGAAAATGGTTGACTAGTACACACTACACAGTACTTCAACTTCTTAAGGATCATATATGAACGACCCATATGACTGGATGGGATGAAGTCTAATTCATAGGCAAGCTAGGCAATTTGGTTTGGGATGAGGTAGATAGAGTAGAATAGTTGCTGATGGCGATGGCGTTGGCTCGCCTAATGTAACGCCTCAGTTGTCATTTATTGAGTTTTTGCACAAACACGCCCAAACAAAAGCAGACTTTATGTAATGCTTTTTCCTTTGTTCCTTGCCTTGGTTCGGTTCGTTCGTGAATCATATGATGCGTTCCTTCCAACACAACGCGTTGTACAGATAGTATGTGTAGTAGTTTTCCCTAATGTTGGGGAAATAATGTCCGGATGATATAGTAGAGTAATCCGAAGCCACAGACACAGCCGTTGTTTGGCTACGTTACGTTTTTGGGTAGGTACGATAAAATATGATGCCCAATTTGTCTTTCTTATTACTCAATTCATTAGCAAAATGTGTTTCATACATAGGATGACGATGACTACGACATGGTCCTCTAGTCATCGCTCATTTCATGGAAAGTTCGTTTTTTTGTGTTTGCGTCAGGAAAATGGTGTAATTTGTTAGAGCGTCATTTCTATGTTGTGTATAGTTATGTTAGAGGAAGTTGTGAGTATAATCAGCCTTTACTCGTGAATTTGTATTTGTTCTGCAGTAATACATGTGCAATGGTATGTGGTTTGGTTTGGTCATAATTGTATCGAGCATGCTTTTTCAGAATGCAGCGTATCATATGTTGTAGGTCACTGACTCATTATTGTTATTTACTTATTTGGAGGAATGAATGGTGATGAACTAATATCGGGTATTTTCATGAGGATGTGAACAGAACAGAGTAGGCTGGTCAAATATATTACGTTTTGGATTTTGTCATTTGACTTCCTTTAATTATTAGTTAGCCGACGACGACCCAAGTGAGTGCAAGTAGAATTTGTTCGATTCACTTTTATTTTAGTAAGAATTATCATTGGTATTTTGAAAAAGGATTCTGGAATTTTTGAGGTGAGCAGCTAGCTGTATAGAAATTTTAATATGTAACTTGAGGGGAGAGATTTAAATTGCGGATATCCGAAAGGCACGTCTCGAGTTATTGTTTGATCCTGTGTGTCCATTTTGACGAGTGGTTTTGCGAGTGAGTTTTTGGTTTTGGTACGATAGCGGTTTACTGGCGGAGTCTCGATTTTAGTTTTACAGTGACGGAATGCTTCGGCTGAGTAAATCTGTCATTGATTTTTGGTCAAGTCTGCGTCCGAAAGATTTAGCTTGTGGAGAAGCCGATTTCGTCTGGTCTATTCTATACAATGAAAATGGAATTGAATTTTATTCAGAGGAAGTTCGTTTTATTCCATTGTAAATTGACTCAATAAAAGGCTTAACATTGAGAAGATTGAGGTTTTCTGAATTCCAATTTCATGTGGTATCGTTAAATATGTACGTCAGTAAAAGTACTCTACTATGTTGGTCACTTTTCTGTTGTTCATTTCAATTCATTAGAGATTAAACGCAGGCCTAATCGTTTGAAGCAAGTACAGCCCTAATTACTGAAAACCATGCAAAGTTCTCATTTCGGACGGGTAATTGGACCGGTAAAAGGGTTATGCCTGGGACTGACTGACAGAGGTGACATAATGTGAGTGTAATATAATGTCAGTCGTGTCTTAAATAACACTGGCATGTAGTACAATTGAATTTGAAGTAATTAAATACAAAAGGACTTGGTGTGAGTCTCAGTCTACTACATTCTACAGAGTTGTAGCTCCTCTCCTGTAGAGCTGTTCGTTTTCAAAAAGTACGAAGTGACGTTCGTGTTGAATATAAATCAGGCTTTGAGTAAAAGGAAGGAATACAAATGTCGTTGAAATGTCCTTCTTCATTTTAAAACATATGCATGGTTGCATGGGAGGGCTAAGTCAGGCTGGGCATGGCACGGTGACGAAGGATGTTGGAATTGAAGGAGAGTGAGTAGTTGGACTACTCTACGGGTATTTTCTTCTTATCCTTTATTCTTTTGGAATGGAATATTTCTAAACTTATCTGGAGAGATGAGATGAGAAAGCAAAGAAGGAACAGGAAAGGAACTTTCAGTAGAGTGTTGCTAGAATTCTAGTAGAGTTGAGTGGATGAAATAAGTAGTTATAGTTTTCTTTTCGTCGTCTGTCCCTTAAAACATCTGGTACATTTTGCTAGTACTACGGGGTTGATGGATAAACCCTCTCAACAAGGGGAGAAAGGAGACGAAGAGATTTTACACACACTTGGAAATAAATGACACATCATTATGACCGTCTCTGGTCGTTCTACTCCTGTATGCTTACCGTAGGAAGATGGCAATGACATTGGCATTGGTGGCAATGGTTTGTCTTCAATGTACTCTTTTTAGAAAGAAAATGAAGAGAAAAAGTGCCCGACACGACTCGACTGGAATTTTTTTTTCACGCAATAATCATAACAAGAAGTTTCTTCTTCTTTTTCGCAGACTCCGAAGCGCCAGAAGTGCTAATAACCTAATCTTGAGCATAATAGTCGTTCGTAGTCGTGCGAATGTAATGGTACTTAAAGTGCGTATTTCTTGAGAAGTGGGCAGGCTATAGGGAATGAGAATGGAATGGACAAGGTAAAAAAGGGAAGGAAAGGAGTGCCATATGATTTTTATAATAAATGAATTTTGGAAGTTGGATTGAAATAGAATAATGTATTCTATTCATGGTAGCATGCCGTGGGGCTAGCGCCCCTGGTAGGTAGGTCGGTTTGGTTGGCTGGTTACATAATTATTACTCTAGTCAGATGAATTGGATAGGAAGGAAGAAGGTACGGAATTGCATTATTCAATGATTGATGGTTGGTGATGCTGCTGCTGTTGGGTATAGAGATGTGAAAATAACTTGTAAGTTTTAAGTTTTCTTGTAGTTAGAGGATGACGAGGCAAAAATACTTTGTTTTCACCATATCACTATGAGTATTATATTCGATTCTGCAAGATAAGATTAGGTATTGCACAGGTGTGATGCGAATGCTACGGTGTTCGGAAGGAAGGAGTGAGCGTTAAATATTAATATGACAATATGGTTCATTAATATTCTATAGGGAGGGGAGAGGGATTTGTAAGTAGGATGAATATGGGATTACAATTCAGTCATATTCACAGATCTGTTCTTAATTAGACATGCCAATAAACTTAATCCTTAGGATTAACCAAGGTGTGAAGTGCAAGGGATATTCAAAATTCAATACCCCATAATGTGATATAAAATATGAAAATGGACCATGTTTTAATTTTACGCATGCGTAGATTTTCAAGCTCATATTCACTAACCCAAATTTCGCAACCACTATTTATGTTTACAAGAACTCAGGTTGTTGTTTTTGCTTTTTTGGCCGCTGTTCCGCTGTTCGACTTCATAGTTTCAACAGTTAGGTGAGGTTAGGTTAGTTGGACAGAACAGAATACATGTCTCATGTCATAAAGCGATTTGGTGATCCTTGGGCTCAAGAGTTAAGACATAGAATAGTCTTTATGACTGATGTGACTTCTCGTCAAAAATTTTGTGGTTCTTGTGGGA
>JAQGCB010002803.1:0-10820 GCA_034698835.1 Protaphorura tricampata | reverse complement strand
ACCGTCCGCCGTACGGCGTAGCACGCCCGATATACATACCAACCCGTGTTGCTTCTAGCGGCCAAACGGTAACTCCCCCCGGGTTGGGACCTTCACAAAAGTTGTTCAGGAGGTCGAGGGCTACCACATATCCAAAATCCAGCCAATTCGAACCGAACTGCCATTCTCCATGCCCAAGGTCTCCTTTGTTTAAAGAAGAAACGATTATTGAGACAACGTACAAATTGCAACTTGAACTGTCAAGTTTTTAAACAGAAATTCTGACTGGAAAGATAAGTCGCTCAAATTACTACAAATATTCTTTTACACAATTTGAACAATGTAAATATTAAATATGAAAATTAGTTAAGAATTCATTTTTGACCACGAGTCACGAGTGAATTAAAATTAATTACTTCTACTCCATTCAAATTTTTACTAATAAATAGCAATGTGTCTAAACATAATATCTTACTGAAAAGATAATTCCCTCAAATCAATACAAAATATTTTTCTTAATTTCTTATAAGTCTTTCAACTGTATTACCATGTGAGTCAATATGTTATCTTATTCGCCCCAGAAGATCTAAAATCTGAACAGTACGCATACCCATCAGCTGTGTATATGAAGTTAAATTCAGGGGTATGTTATGTGTCTGTTGAGTTGAGTATTATTGTGAGTACAAAAATGTATTGACTTCAAGTATATATCCCAGAGTTGTTCTTTTAGTGAGTGACTCACAAGGAATGTACAAAAAGTGTTGACAAAGTTGAGTGTCGAGTGTCGGATCATATATACCTACAAAATAATGTTGTTATTGCTCAGAATTCTTGAAGTCGATTGCATATTTCCGTACAACTTTCAAAATTTTTAGCTAACTTTAAGAAAATAATTCGAAATTCCGAAATATTCCAACCTTTTTTTTTGCCCGGCCCGTCTGGGGTGGTGGGCAGGCCAGAAATAGTTTTCCTTTGAAATTGAAGAAATTCAATACTTTCTGTGCAGTTAAACAGCGACTTTTCTTCAAATAGCAGGAGAATAAATATAAAGTAATAGGAACAGGTCCACATTTGGTGGCCCGGTTTCAAAATATTTTTATAGTTCTCCATTCCGGCCCGGCACGAAATATTTTATTTTATTTTTTTTCTGTTATTATTTTTTTTATAGACCCGGCCCATTCGCACCTCTACTTAAAATTGAAGTGGTTAACAAGAATTTAACACTTAAGAGAATTCATTCGACAATCACCGCGGGCACATACCTTGTGAGACCCATGGGATGGAGGCATGAGAGATAAGAGGAGTGGATTTGTACTTTTTTCTGTTAAGCAAAATTTTTCAGACGAAAGTCTTCATTCATACATTACATTGGGTGACAGGTATTGGAACGACTATTAAAACTCTACTCAAATTGAATTGAATTATAAAATATTTCAAAGTACAATTGTTTATTAACACTTAACACATTTCATTTTAGATTCATCCAATTTTATGAAACCAGACCACGGCCGCGTTGTTGTGAGAAAAAGACAATTTAATTAAAGGTATGAGAAATATTATGATTTTATTATGTACGATAGAAAAATTCAGAGTTGAATAGCAAATTTTTTAATAAGGTAATTTTTTTCAGGATATTTAATTTGAGCAGAACTCGAAAACTACTTGGATCTGTATCTGGGAACTCCTAAGTGAAATAACCAAGACCACGGTTTAAAATAATGTCGACAAATCCACTGGAAGTGGACGTTGTGAGTGACCAAGATTTTTGAAAAGTCAAAACTCGATTTTAGTTTCAACACTAAATACTAAAACTTCGACTAAATACTAAAAATTCGACTAAATACTAAAAATTATTTCAGGTGGTACGAGCACTCATACCACACCTGGTGGAAGACAACTACTACGACCTCTTGAAGTATCGAACAGTGTGTCGAATTTGGAATGATGAAGTTGTTTCCAAGTTGAAAATTCTTGGAAGTGCCTTCCAACCACCACTACCACTGGGCTATGGACCTGAAACGCCAACTCCCACGCTTCATACGGATGCACAACGTTTTGCTGAGGAGGTCTTAGAAAACGTTCTAAGAAGACATTCTGAGACTGCATCTCCACGCTCTTTACCATTCGACACAGTGTTGGTTGATGGTGATTTTTACTTAGCCTCTGTCCAGCCTCAATGGACGGATTTCCTAGAAATCCATGGGCACTCAATCCGCCATCTTAAATTTAAAAATAGAAACAATCGAGTCGAAGGCTGTGACGAGATTGTGTCAATGGAGAATCTCCGCACTGCTTTCTGTTCCACACCATATTTGGACTCATTATACTTGTGTATCCCATTTCAAAATTACGAGTCCTATTTTGGCCTTGGTGGTTCTTTCCGATTGGAAAAATTGACAAGACTAACAATTAGACAGTCATATTCGTCTACTTATGATTACTACTTACAGTTCTTAAGAGATTTTCTTTCCATGACCCCAAATTTGGCAGCATTGCATGTCAGACCTTTGAAGGAACTGGGAACTTTTATGAAAGCCATTAATGCATTACGAACTAACATTCCATTATCACTAACACATTTTGGAATCAAATCTGCTTTCGTATGTTTTCCATTAACAATGAAGTTCATTCATTTTCAACTCACATCCCTTGACCTGAAAGATATTAGCGGGCCAGTGAGGAATGAATGGATCTCACAAATCCTCCAACATCATCATTCCACTCTAGTCAAACTCACTCTTGGGAGTAAAGAAAAAATCAAAGCGTCAGAATTTGGTAAACATAGTTGGCAGTCCCAAACCAACCCTTCCATATTCCCGTCTCTTATGAAAAATTTAAGAACATTGGAAGTCAATTTTAGTGAATTTAATTTTCGTGGAATTGGATTCTATCAAATCAGATTCCCAGTCTTGGAAAATATTGCATTGAGCGGGTATATAGGAGGGTATCAAGATATTCTTCAATTTTTACCGGGAGAGGCAGGGCGTAGTTTGTCTGTACAGCAATTCTCCCTTTTTCACGAAAGAGTCTCAATAGTCGGGTATGAGGGTCGTGTTAGGGACACTTTCCCTGTTGCAGACTGTCATTTTAAGAATAGTTTATCAACAAAATCACCCTTAGTAGTAAATGCGGTCGGACCAATTCGTGGGGTGAGTATTAACATTGACGATGATGGACCACATCAATCTGACTATGAGTCGAGCCCTCTACTCCGTAGTAGCGAGATTGAGACTACCGAACTAAAATGCCCTACATCTTTACTCATTGGAATACTGGGTATCTGTCTCACAGTGATATCTTCCTTCATTAGTGCTTTTGTGTTCCAAGTTGACAAATGTCCAATCATGATCGGAATTACTATTTGTTTTCATTTGATCTTCTTCCTTATTTTTACGGATATCATTCTTGAATATATATATATAGACGTGTGTCCAGTCGAAGTAGAGTGGTCGTCGTGGGAAACCTGTATCGTGGTTTTTATGTTTACTACTTTCATAGCTACACCTATCACTTATTGTGCACTGTGTTGGCTTGTATTCAGTGTTTCGCAGGATGTTTTTCAAGATGACTTGTGTATTAAGTTTCAGACCCCGTTCAATGTTCTCTACGTCCTTCTTTGTGTCTCCAGTCCAATTATTATTTTGTTGATTTTGATTGCAATGATATTCTGTATAAGGATATTTCGAGAAAACGATTCAGGTTCCGATTAATTCCGACATATTAAATATTATAGCCATTGCTACAATTCTGATAATATTAAAGTCAAATACTGTGTTAAACTCAGAGGCTTTCATAATGGGTCTTCCAGACAAAAAAAATTTTTTTTGTTCCATCACCAATACGCCAATTAACGAAAATAGAAACAAAACAAGGGGAGGATTTTTCCCATGAACATTTGGGTATGAATGATTAATTGTGAGATGTAAATCCTGTACTAATATATACTTATTATGTAATACTGACTTGAAATAAATATTATATTTATATATACAATATTTAGAAATATCCAGTTTCAACGATGGAATCCATTTTCTATAATTTATTCATTTTTAATTGTAATTTTTTTTTGATAATCATATTTTGATTTTTTTGATAAACTAATTACGCAAATATTCACGATGTATCCATACAGACATCCCAGCAGTTATTGAAAATGAAAGTTAAAAATTAATATAGAAGACAAGATGTTGGCCAATTAAATTAACGTACATTTTTTTTTGTTTTGTAAAATATTAGTCTCTGCTACTCCCAGAAATGATGTGTTGATTTGATTGGAATTGAACTAGGATCTTGGAAATAATTTTTAGGATCCCATTTCCTTTTAACATTGATGAGTTCCTTGAGATTTTCCCCATAATATCTTGTCATCCAATCCTTGAGTTCAGCAGTGTCTACATAATTTTGATAAGTTTCCCCAGCATCCATGAATTGACTTGCTTTCCAAACATCATTTTGCCATTTGAGTCCTTCTTGAACATCATGGGGGAGTGGGGATCCTTCATAATTAATTTCAATGGAGTATTTGGCTCGACGATGAACATAAGCTGTGGCCCTTGGGTCCAAATCTGAAACAACCCCTCCTTCTGATGCAAAAAAAATACTAGAATATGTTGGAGGGACTTGACTGATGACTTTTCCTAATTTTTCAAATTGACTCTCTGTGAATGTTCCATTGATAAAAAGTGATTTTTGTTTCAAGTAACGCGGGAGATCCACTTCATTTTTTAAATTTGTCCAATCCGTTTGATTCGTAAAGTTTACAATAGGAGTGTAGGCTGTGTTCAATACATATCCCATGAAGTCTGGGTATTCGATTGAAATATTTCCATTCTTTGGGAATATTTGTTGGGCCATTTTAAGAAATAGAGCATCACTCTTATTTTCATTTGGTTCTATCAGGAGAGTAAGTTGGAGATCAATTCCTCCAGTGAATGGATTCAATGGGCCTGGGTGGTAACCTGTAATAAAGAATTATACGGCCTGTATCAAAATGAAGCTATTATTATAGATTTACAAGGGCATGCAAGGAAAAACATCAGAAAAAAATACCAAAAGAATTCCCAGAACTCCAAAATTCCAAAATCGAAAAATAAATAAATAATTTCAACATGAATTCAATAATTTTCAAAGATTTGGACAAAAAAAAGTTGAAATTCACAATATTCCAGAAAAAAAAATCCGAAAAAGCAATACAACTTTTAATATTTTGTGTCTAGAATTCTCCCAGGAAAAAAAAGTGTCAAAAAGTCCCATAAATATAAACGAGACAAAATTAAAAATAATCTCAATCTTAATTACCTTGGATGAATATGCTGGAAGCCGTCGTAGGTTCATTTTCATTGGCCCAAATAATCCAATTTTGCCAAGCCACTAAAACATTCTTCGTTTCCTCCAATTTATAATTAATTTTGAGTAAAGTGTATTTTAAATTAATTTTGAATAATTTGAATTTAAAACTCGTCACAAGACCAATATACCCTGAGCCCATTCCACGAACGGCCCAGAAAAGATCAGGATTTTGAGTTGTATTCGCAATGGCGACATTTCCATCTGCATCCACAACCGTAGCTTCCAATATATTATCAGACATGAGTCCATATTTGGGTGCAAAGAACCCTGTACCCCCACCCACGGCTTGACCCCCAACCCCCACTGTCGTACATTGACCCATGGGTAATCCATAGCCAGAACGTTGAAGGATTTTAAGGACTCCGCCCAATCTAGCACCTGGTCCTATACGAGCAGTCCCTGTATCTCCGAGTAGAGTCACCTCATCCATATCACGGAAATCAATCACGACAGAGTCAGCATTTCCATAACAATAACCTTCATAGCTATGTCCACCACTTTTGGGTGTCAAGGGGACTTTGTGCTTTCGTCCACATTTCACAGCTGCTTGAACGTCCTTTGTTGTCTTTGGAATGAAATAGGCCAAGGGAGTCACTTTCGGAAGACGGAAATTCCATTGATGATTTCGAACGGCATAGAGTTTGGGTTGGGACTGGGGGTCAACCAATTGTTTGAATGGAATTCCACGACTCAATAAACATTTTTGGAATTTTCCAAATTTGGGAACCTATTTTTATAAAAAAAAGTTGTTCATTAATTGAAAATATTAATTAATTAATTAATTAATTAATTAATTGTACCTTATTTTCATAGCCTTTGCAATTTCCGCCACCATGATCACAACATTCCTTTGTGTCACAATCGGCTGGACACTTGTCGTTTTTACCACATTGAATGGCTGAACCCCCACAACTCCATATCCAAGTTTTGTAGCATTTACATTTGTAACCCTGAGGAGGGGCAACGGTAATTTTACATCCGCCCAGAAAAATACCTGAGCGTTTGTAATGGCAATCACACTGGGGTTGTGCGTCATCTTCAGCTAGAATACACGTACATACAAATTAATTGATATTCGCCATAAAAATATTAGTACAATAATTTGGGGTACTCACTTCTGGGGTATTCCGATCCACAATCTCCACATTTTTCCTTGCATGCTTTCTTGGAGTCAAATCTGTTTCCGTTCCCACCACAACCCTCATGTTGAAAAGTTTCACATTTCTCTGTGTCTTTGTTGAAATACCATTTCCTCTCACCTGACACGACACTACTACCACAACTGTGTCCAAATGATTTGGATTGTAGGCATGAAGCTAAATTAAACACAGAAAAAAATACATAAGAATTTTTAGCAAAATATGAACGAAAATATCTACACAAATTCCAAAAAAAAAACCAAAGAAAAATTTCAACTTAATTTCTAAAAGAAAATATCGCGAAACCCAGAAATATCCGGGAAGGTTTTTCATAAAAATTCAATGATATATTTGGAATACCTGGGCATGTTGTTCCTTTGTTTGATTTCGCGATGTAAGGTGATGATGCGGTTTCCCCTTGGACTAAATGGGCAGACAAAGTGACGACGACGAGTAACAAGAGGGCCACTCTGAATTTCTCCATTTTATAAAAAAATCAATATAATTCTGAAATTTTAATTTGTGCTTGGAAATAATATAGATAGTCGTCTGATGAACTTTTATGACAAGTAAAACCCTGGCTATTCATTTCAATTGGGTTTATATGGACTCCTTAATCTTCATTTCGTTTGATATCACTATTTGATGTAACGTAATACATTTCACTTTCTTTCAGATTTTCCGCGCGGCCGAGATTAAGATTTGCTGAGACGGTGCGCGTGTGGTGGTATGGTGTAATGTCCGTTCATTGGACTTGTTTTTTTTTGGAACGAATTCTCATGGCAAATCTGCATTCTACACAATTCGTAATCATGTCCCGTTTTAATTACACAAGTTTTATTTTAATATAAATTGAGATTAGTTAATTCAAATCATCATTAATTATTAACACAGAACCTTTGATTGAACTAAAGAAAACACTTGCTAAAAAAAAACTTGGATTTGATACTTCATACAAGGAATGAATGATGACAGATGCAGAATTTGTGCATCCAGTTGCATTTTGCATTACAGTCTATTCACTCGGACAAGATTAGATAACGTCTACAGGCGGAGGCACGTGAAGTGCAAAATATTAAATGAATGGAGGGTATTCACATCATAAGGAATATAATGAGTTCGTCCAAATATGTATAATTGCAAAGATTTATAATCTATAATTTTTAACTACAAAAATTGCAATGTTTTAAAAAAACTCATTCATTTCGTAATGAGACCGATGAACTGAAATCAAATACCAACTCATTCGAGTCTAAACTCTTTCATTTGAATTACACAAACAAAGTGTTGAAATTTTTGAGTTCAATCACATGAGATGTTTGCTTTGCTTGAAAAATGCTGACGAATTAACTTCCGTTGATTTATTTTAGTATAAAAACAGGGGAATACTTTTAAATATATTTTGTAGTAGTCAATTGATGTACGTACTTACTTACTTTACGTTACATACAATTACTATTCAGTACATTTCAAAAAATTTAATATTATTTGTGATTGAGAATAGTATAAAATAATAAAAGCCATGGCGGCCCAATGGGGTATTGTAACGACGATGGCGGCCATGGCCATTTTTACATCTTTCTTCGTAGTGGATTCATCTGCTCAAATAATTCAGCAGCAGGACGGAGAGCAATCTCGTAATCCATGTCCAGGTGAGAAAAATTAAAATTAGTTGGCATATTATTAATTTCCATTTTGGGAAATTATAAATCTTGGGTCAAATGTAAAGGGTGTTGTTTATACATGTGATTATTAATTTTTTGCACATTTGTTTATTTTATAGCGACATGTCGCTTAGAACTGAATGTCGGAAGATGTTCAGTTGCAATGGAAGATTCCACGCGATGGTTTTTTAATAAAGAGACTAATAAATGTGAATCCTTCCAATATGCTGGATGTAGAGGGAACGCCAATCGATTCAAATCCAAAGGAGCATGTAGGGAAAAATGTGGGGAATGTGAACATCAACAAAATTATAGTTTGGCTGCAAGTTCAAATTCAAATGTGAAGAGAAATAAGACTCACGGTAAATAATACAAAATTATATAATTATTGAAATTATTGTGATATTTTTAAAATAATGTTGTTATGTATTTTGTAGATTTTATGTACCCCGAATGTGATTGCTCTTTCAATCGAGCGGGTGGAGTCCGCGGAGGATGTCGAATCTCCGTCGCCCCACCACAAGGATGGAAATGTCAATGCCGAAAAATAGGATTATTCCATTGTGCTGGTCTAGCATTTGAATGTGACAATGAACAAGATTTATGTCCCGAGAATTGTTTCAGTCAAACCTGTTGTGAACGTGGACGAGGACTCCTTGGGAATTGTAAAGGGTATCCCACTCTACCCCCTCCATCTAGGGCCCTTCCAACTTACCAAGTAAGTATAAATATTTATTTGGTCTCAAGTTACCCCAAAACATACTTACGAGTATTTTTATTTTTTAGGCCTTAGCCCTACAAAATTTCCGAAATTGTATGCACGGGAATGGAATATTTCCGATGAACATCGTGGACATGAATTCCAATGCTACCCGCTGGGCAGTCGTGAATCATCAATGGAACCTCCGTCTCCCTAAAGTTGACCCATTGGCCTATTTCATACCCACAAATACCCGCGAAGTCCAAATGGGTGTACGCTGTGCATATCGTGAAAATATCCCTGTGATACCCAAATCGGGTGGGTTATCCTATGAAGGATACTCCTTTGGGAATCAAGACACGATCATCATTGATTTCAGACAAATGGATCACATCAATGTAAATCCGGATGGTAAACCAGAAGCTATCGTTGGCCCAGGAGCTCTCGTTGGAATGATCAATCAAAAATTATGGAAATACGGTTATGCACTTCCAATGGGAAATTGTTTTACGGTTGGAATTGGTGGACATGCAATTGGGGGTGGTCAAGGGTATTTCTCACACATGTATGGATTAGCACAAGAAAGTATGTTAGAAATTACAATGGTGGACTCAGCCGGTGAGATTATTACAGTCAATAAGAATCAAAATCCAAAATTGTGGTGGGGGATGCATGGAGTGGGCGGAGGATACCTTGGGATTGTCACAGAGTACAAATTCAAATTATTCAAAGCGGCTGAAAATAATTTTACATTTGCAAGATTGCATTATGATGTCATTTTGGCGTCGGAGATTTTAATGGCTTGGCAAGAGTGGCTCCAATGGGTTGAGGCTAATGAACCCAAGATTTTCTCTACCATGTTTGTTCGAGGTAATTATATATATATATATCTAATATTAATTTATTTTTATTTGTTAATCAATTAATTTATTTATTTAATACACGCACAGGTAACAAACCGACCGCCATTTCACCCGTGGGTCCTGGATTTGACATTCAATTACTCCATATTCAAGACAAACACATTCAATTGAATGATAGCAAGAATTTCGTGAAAATGTTACGCTCTATTTTTCCAAAGAATGGAGAAATCGACATCACATATCCAAATTATGATGATTTTGTGAGAACGACTGGACACATTCCAATCATCACGCCGAATTTTACTCGTCCATATGATATTGATTTTACAAATCTAAGAAAAGAGACATCTCTCCCACGTTATTTCAAAGAAAAATCCTTCCTTGTGAATGAATATATTTCTGAAGTTGGGCTTGAGAGAATAGCTGCCGAAATTCAAAAAATCCCAGACATTAATATTTGGCTTCTAATTAATTCAGAGGGTGGAGCAATCAAAGAATTGAGAGTGAATGACACAGCCTATGTTCATCGAAGATCCCTCTACACCATTTCTGCACAATATGAAGGGACAAATTATCCGAATCATGTGGCTGAAGGAATGAAATGGTTGTATGAATTTTGGAATGCCATTCAATTCGCGGACAGTGGTGAAACTTATCAAAATTATGTGGATCGTGATGTAAGGGATTATCTGATGAGATTCTATGGAACTAATTTACCAGATTTATTGGAATTGAAGAGAAGATGGGATCCAAGGGATTATTTCAAGAGTCCCGTTTCTATCCCGGTCGTACGACCAGCCCTCATTAACGAATATACAACTTACTAATTTATACATTACCTATTTAATTATTCATTGATTTTAATCAAACAAAATTTGCTCTAAATATTTTGGCTCAAATAAAATTTGTAAAAATTCAGTGTTCCCCAAAATATGCCGTGTGTCACAGAATTTCATCATTGATAATTTAAATGGCTTTTATTTTTGAAAAAAAATCCACTCATTAATTGAAAAGCCGAGGTTAAATCAAACATATTGTGTATTTCGTGTCTTTTTGCGAGTTGCATCCCATTTGGCCTAGGGATTTACATATTAATTATGTAGTTACCCTAGTAGTAGGAAAAACC
>JAQGCB010002802.1:0-10821 GCA_034698835.1 Protaphorura tricampata | reverse complement strand
CCTTGTCCCAGCTACGACCAAATTCTGATTTTCATCAATTTGGTTCATCCGGTGGTGGAACATGAGGACAGTTGGGTGCTGGAAATAAAAATTTAGAAAACCATTGCCATTTTTAAAATAAATTTGCATATTGTGAAATTAACTGTCTCTTTACAGTGGACTCTCTAGAACTCGAAAAATGCACCAAAATGTGTACAATGAATAGAAAGTTTAATAGACAGAAAGTGGAATACCAAAGAAGTGTATGCAAAGGGAGTTCTTGCGTTCCTAACATTCTTGTCGGTATAGAGAGGTTTACGATATAGGGGAGGTTGATATATATAGATTCCACTGTATTTGACAATGCAATTCATTCACATATCACAAAAAAAAAACTTACGACAGCTTGTGTGACGGATCGTTTTCGACATGGTATGGCTTTTCCCCAACTAGATCGATTGCAATCATTGCAAGCAAAATCTTCTTCAATAAAAAATTGTCCAGTCGGTAATCCTACGCCCTTTGGGTTTTGACTCGCTTGTAGAACGAGTCCTTCTAACGGGGCAGGTTCCCAAACTTCATTCACACCTGTTGTGGAGTAATTGGTAGTTATTATAATACAGGGTGTCCCAAAATATACCATGCTTCCATGCTAATTTGCTCAAATCTAATTTTAACTTTGTCTAAAAAATGAGATACAGTGGAATCTCTATATATCAACCTCCACTACATCGTACACCTGTCTATACCGACCAGAATGTGAGGAACGCAAGAACTCCCTTTGCATACACACTTCTTTGTTATTCCACTTTCTGTATATTAAACTTTCTCTTTATTGCATACATTTTGGTGCATTTTTCGAGTTCGGTATATAGAGAGTCCACTGTATCTATTTTATTCTAAATATTCCTCGACTTTACCACTTTGTACTTCTATTAAAATATTAAATTAAAAAAATACCGAGTGAAGGGTCACGTCGTCTCTCTGCCTTAACAATCACATGAACAGTTTTGAAAAGACGCCCAATGTACTTCAAGTACTCGTAGTCTTTTCTAGGTTGTCTACAGTTGATCTCAGCTGGACCACAGTCAATGGGTGCACACCAAGGTTCAAGAACAGTTGCATTACAAGTAGCTTCTGTATTGATTGGCATTCTTGAATAAATTTCATAGAATTCAATTGAGTATCGATACTTAGGGTCAGCCATGTATCGTCTGTCTCTTCGTAGGATTGGATTAAATTGTTGGAATGGATACTCATGTAATTCTGGTTCATCTAGACCAGTAATACACCAATTCACTTCACGGTACTCAGGGATTTGCTTGATTGGACGAGCACTACTACTGATTTGAGTGTTTGTCATTTTTGTAAGAAATCCGAGGATCAAAATCACGGTCAAAATTATCGCCATTTTAAGTTTGTGGGTTTTGTCGCACTTTTGAACTCGAAAATGTCTTCAAATTCGTGAACTCTGTTCGTCGTCGGTCGTCGTCGCAAAAAATTCGATCACATTGAAAATTTTTGTGTCACATTTAAAAGTATCAAATTCGTCGTTATGTCAATTAAAAGAAAGTACGACATCCCTGCCTATTTATCGTAGAGATTTGGCTGCCATCAATTCAGCCTAAAAATGTACCCCTAGTAGTAAGGAAATTTTTTTTACAGAAAACTTTAGAGTTAATAATTTTAGTTAATGTGACGATGGACACGACAATTTATTTAAAAAATGATCATTTTATTCAATTAAATTTTGCATGTGCGTGCACGTGAGATCATGCGACCAAAGTATTTGATTGTATACTTGATAATTTTACAAGCAAGTTAATTAAAATTAACATGCAAATAATGCATTTTCAGTAAAGTTGATTAGGTTCAGGTCACCGTCGCCGTCGTCGTCGTCAATTTGGAAGCGTATAGCGGAATAGCTGCATGTGTAATTATTGTCGTTGAGTGCCTGAGGAATATACAAAAAAATCAAGAAAAATTAGCCTATGTTGAATTTGACAGCGTATTGTATGTAAATTACAATTAAAATATAAAATCCACACACACCTCTAACACTTTTTCTCCTCCTTCTTGGGAGCACACTCCTCTTTCTTGGGTGCACAATCCGGTGGTGGTGGTGGACTGGGTGGACAACAGAAGGTGGCAGTCGGTGGGACATTGCAGGTCAGGTCAAGTTTGACTGGAGCAGGTGGTGGGGCACATGGGCAAGACGTCGGTGGTTTGTAACCACTCCCAGCACATTCCTCTTTCTTTGGGGCACAATCCTCAACTTTTGGTGGGGCACAACAAGCATCGACTTTTGGGGCACAGACGTCGACCTTTGGGGCACAAGCATCCTCTTTTGGGGCACAAGCAGGTGGTGGTGGGCTGGGTGGGCAACAAAAAGTTGCAGTGGGTGGAACATTGCATGTGGCATCGATTGGTGGTGCAGGTGGGATCACAAAACCACCACCACCGCCGCTGGGTCCACAAGATTTTGGAGCACAGGAAGTGGTTGGAGGTGGTGCACAGGAAGTGGTCGGAGGTGGTGCACAAGAAGATGAGCATGAGCTGTTGTTGTTGCCGTCTTTTTTAGTACAAACAAAGAGTTCTGGGCGTTCTCCCAATCCACAACATGTCTTTAAGTGCTCAATGAGAGCGTCGTTGGTTCCTTGGCCACCGCTACCGCCACCGCAACCCTAAAAATTGAAATGGGCTTTGGTTTTAACTAACATTCGATATTCCTCGATAAAATATTAAATGATTTATGAAATAACTCACCTTTCCACTCATGTTGACTGCTGAACAACTGCACTGGAAACTTTGGAAGAAAAAAATTGATTCTAAAGGTTAGAGAGAGGTCAAGTGTTAAAAATCACGACTGAAGTAAATGATAAAAATGAGAATTGAATTTTAATTCGGACTACTGTAGAGTCTGGATATAAGATTGTCTTGTCTTCAAAGTTTTATTTTCTGACTCCCTCTTTGTTTTAGTTTCGTTCCTAAGGGGACCTCGAGCGGCCATTGCGCGTGGAATGAGCATTTTTCTAATTTTAGAGAATTAGATTGAATTTTGTAGTAGTTTAAGGAAAAGAGAAATAAACTTTAGTAATTTGAATTTTAATGAGGGAAATGTAAATTATTTGAGAGTAATTTTGTAATATCCACTAAAACAGGGTAATGTATTACCAAATCTCTGAGATATTATGACATTCACTTCAGCTTTTAAATGTTTTACTATAAAAATAATCCAAAATATTCTATGAATTCATTTCTGTTTTTGACCCATGCTCGGTGTCACAAAACCCGGTATCGTCGTGTGTTCGATTTGACTAGTTTCCTTGAAATCCAAATTACCATATTTTATCCTCATAAATTTTCAAATCGAAATTGGTAAATTATTGACGTCATTCAAAACTGCTAAACTCGTAATGGTGACGATCAACAATGCTAGTTCTATGTGCGATTCTGCACTTATGCAGTTAAGTATTTCGCTACGTCGTACAATCAGTTGACTTGTAACGTACGTGTTGGTCAAAACGTTGGTACTATTTCAGTTTAACGATTGATTGAAGGTCAAACTCCGACAACTTTGTCGTTGCCACTATCATAAAAAATAAGCTCGGCATGGAAGAACACTGTATAATATTTTAACTACTGTTAGTAATAAAAAGAAAGTGAAACTTTCGAAACCCAGCCGTACTGTTAGTATTACGTCATCGCTTAGCTTCTTTGTTCTTTGACGTAGTATGAAGAGCTAATGAGACTTTAACACTAATGTCCTTCATCTAACGAAAGTACATCCTACATCGTACTTGTTGGAAGAAACAATCTGGACAGGAATAACTCATTCCTAGGTCTTTAACAATGAGACTAAAAGGAATAGTTATATTCGGACTATTCGTGTTCATCGGATACTTGGACAGAATCGTAAGTTATTTACATAAATATGAAAAAAATTAACGTCTTGCCAAGTCTGTACCCGAAAACCAGGCATTATTGCCTCTCGGTGCGCCGTGCGCCTTTATCTCCTGTTTGGATTTTTTATGCGTGTTAATTAGTTGAATACTCCACGAATTTTTGCACGTTATAAAGTAAACTTGCACTATTCTCTCTCTAAAACTCATTTTCTTATGAAATTATTTTACAGAAATCCCAAGATCTGTTGGAGACCGTCGATGACATAATTTCAATCGTAAGTCCGGACAAACCGGAGCATAAACGGCCATTCCCACGTAAGTGTTGATTGTGTCAGTGTCAAAGTGTAAATCAATTTACGACTAAATTATAATTGAGTTTTTTTTTGTATTCCCAACACACACACAGTCTCAATTTTCCATCTAATCTCCAAGGCCAAAATAAAAACAACTAGTAAACCAGAGACGGTGCAAACGAACCCAGCAGCACAGACACCACCCGAATCTTCAGCAAGAGCACCCGAATCTTCGGCCAGAGAAAATCCCAAACCTACCGCGACTGAAAAACCGAGCGATAATGACCCAGGACCTTTCGGTCGTGGATTCTCAGCACCTGAATTCGAAACAACAAAGACCCCGACCAAATGCCCACCGAAATACATCAGTCGTGTCTACCGTTTGAAATACAAGAATACCAAAACAGGTCAATTTGAATATTTTTTAGAAACACGAAAATTTAAACTCTCAACCGTCTACCTCGTCCAATGGTACCGAACCAAAAGTGGACAAATTCGCTATGTCAGACGTCGTGTTTATCGTCTACCTGAACCCAGTCAATTCAAACTAAAAAATCCGGAATCAAATTCTAAGGCTGGTAAACGATTGGTTAAATACTATAAGCATATGTCCAAGAGACGGAAGACTAGATCAGTCAAAACTACCACGAAGACTACCAGTACCAAAAAATGGTACCGTTCAAAACAACATGATGCAGAGTTTGGGGCTGAAGACGCCAAGGAAGAAGCATGTGCTATCCTAGAAGAAGACCTTATAGATGAAGCCAGTTTCAAACGGAAATTCTCCTCATCATTTTCAAATAGCATGGAGTATACATTTTGGAACAAAGAAAATGGAGTCATAACTGAAGAAGAAAATGAAATTGAGGACAAAGATAGATTTCAGAAAGTGATGATATTTGAAGATTTTGACACAGAAAATCCTGAGGAGGAAGAGACCAGTGAAACGACGACGGACAAAGTTGATCAAGAACCAAGTGCTGATAATGTTCAAAAAATACCGAATTTGGAATACGTTGGAGTGGATGAGTATTACTCAGAATACGAATATACGACGACCACAACAACAATTGTGGTGGATAAAAATACTGAAAAACGAAAGGGATGGAAAAGGGTATGGAATACAGTGACTGAAGTATGGGAATGGGTTAGAGACACTGAAACCGATGACGACGATCCATCACACAAAGGGAAAAGGAAGAGGTGGAATTCGCAAACTCAACAATGGGAGTGGGTTGAAATCACAGAAGGTGAAAATGAGGAACATAAGGGAAAAAGGAAGCGATGGAATTCCGAAACTCAACAATGGGAATGGGTTGAAATCACAGAAGGTGAAAATGAGGAACATAAGGGAAAAAGGAAGCGATGGAATTCCGAGACTCAACAATGGGAATGGGTTGAAATCACAGAAAGTGATGACGATCCAGCACACAAAGGTAAAAGGAAGAGGTGGAATTCTGAAACTCAACAATGGGAGTGGGTTGAAATCACAGAAGATGACAATGATAAACATAAGGGGAAAAAGAAGAGGTGGAATTCGGAAACCCAACAATGGGAATGGGTTGAAATGACAGAAAGTGACGATCCAACACATAAGGGCAAACGAAAGAGGTGGAATTCTGAAACCCAACAATGGGAATGGGTTGTAATAACAGAAAGTGATACCGAGAACGATCCCCGATATGTAGGCAAAAAGAAGAAATGGAATTCCAAAACTCAACAATGGGAATGGGTTGAAATCACAGAAGGTGACACCGACCATGATCCCAGATATACAGGGAAAAAGAAGAGGTGGAATACTGTTACTAATAAATGGGAATGGGTTGAAGCGAAGGATAAAGATAGTGACGACACTGATGAAGAAACCAGACGTACGGTCACGGTCATAAAAAGGAGATGGAATTCCAAAACTCAACAATGGGAACGAGTTAATGACACTGACTCCAGTGATAAAGCTCCAAGATATAGAGGCAGAAAAGTATGGAATTCCAAGACCGGAGAATGGGATTGGAATGAGGAAATTGAGACCACAACTACTACTACTACCACGGAAAGAATTAAAACTGGGGAGAGAAAATGGAATTCTGAAATTGGTCAATGGGATTGGGTGGAATATCGTGGTGACCCCAAGACCACGAGAAATCCCGTAAAGTCAGAGAAAGATAAGAAAGCAGATAAAGATTTGGATTATGATGAAAAGGTAACTGAAAGAAGCTCTACTTCTACTACAACAAAACGTACCAAACCTACTTACCTACCCTATGAAGGTCAAGGTAGGTCATTCAATGAAAGAGTAACGGAAAGTAGCATCATCGATAGGAAGGTCGTCACTACGACTGTACCAACCACAACTACTAAAAAAGCTAAGAATGGAGAAATCCTCCAACCGAAAGACAATGATGACACGGACCCGGCCAAAACCACTTCCACTACAGCCAAAAGTACTGCGGTCAGTGCGACCGCACCTACAACTAAAAAAGCCATGAATGGAGAAATCCTCCAACCGAAAGACAATGATGACACGGACCTGGCCAAAACCACTACTACTTCTACTACACCGAAAACTACTACAGGTATGGCAGGTAGATCACTTAATGACAGAGTAACGGAAAGTACCATCCCAACAAAGGTGGTCACTACGACTGCTGCACCGTCAACAAAGAATGCAGCGGGTAAGGAAGGCATCGCTCCGAAAGATAACGATGACATGGAGCCGACCGGACGATCTATCTCCACTACATTAAAAACTACAACGGAAAAGGCGATTACTATGAATCCTGCAGTAGTTGCTTCAACGACAACTAAGAAATCCGCAGATGGTGAAATCCTTCAACCGAAAGAAGGAGATGATACGGACCCGGCCAAAACTACTTCCACTACAGCAAAACCTACCAAATATGAAGGTCAAGGTAGGACATTTAATGACCGAGTAACGGAAAGTAATACTGGTACGAAGGAGGTTACTACTATGAGTCCAATGGTTGCTTCCACTACAACTAAAAAACCTACGGCGGGAGATTACCTTCAACCGAAAGACAACGATGATATGGACCCGGCCAAAACTACTTCCACTACAACAAAAACTACCAAATATGAAGGTCAAGGTAGGTCATTTGATGATAGAGTAACGGAAAGTAGTCCAGTAGTTGCTTCCACTACAACTAAAAAATCCACGACTGGAGAAATCCTCCAACCGAAAGAACCAGATGACACGGACCCAGCCAAAACTACCCCCACTACATCGAAAACTATCAGAGTTGAAGGAAGGTCTGACCGAACAACGGAAAGTACCATAGAAACAAAGGCAGTTAATCCAGAGGTTGCTACTACAACTACGACTAAAAGACCCATGAATGGAGAATACATTCATGTATGGGATGACGATGACATGGACACGACCACGCCTACCTCAACTACATCAAAAACTTCAACCAAGAATGGAGACAACCTTCAACCGAAAGATAACGATGACATGGACACGACCACAACTACCACCATGAAATACCAAACCGGTCAAGGCAGGTCCCTTGACAGAGTAACGGAAAGAGAGGAAGAATCTACGGATGCAACAGATAATTCAGCTACAACTGAAAATAGCAGGCCCAGCAAAGACATCTCTGCTCCGAAAGAACCAGATGAAGCAGACCCCGAAAACAAGGATCCAGAAGGCAAATATAGCGAAGAGACTACAGAAACTAATACTACAACCACCAATGATCCCGAACATAAAAGGAAAAAGAAGATATGGAATTCTGTGACTCAACAATGGGAAACTGTTGTAATGAGAAATACTGACACTGAAAATGATCCCGCACACAAAGGCAAAAAGAAGATATGGAATACCGTAACTAAGGAATGGGAAATAGTTGAAATGAGAGATAGTGACACTGAAAACGATCCAGCACGCAAACACAAAAAGAAGATATGGAATTCTGTAACTAAACAATGGGAATGGGTTGAAATGACAGAAAGTGAGATTGCTAAAGACCCCAAACATAAAAGGAAATGGAAATGGGTTGAAATCACAGAAGAGACTGACGAAGATCCTGCACACAAAGGTAAAAAGAAGATATGGAATTCTGTCACTAAACAATGGGAATGGGTTGAAATATCTGAAATTTCAAAACTCAAAACTCCGAAACGTCGGAAGAAATATTATTATGTAGAATCAGAAGAGGTCGACGACAGCGAAGAAGGGAGTGAGGAGGAACCGGAAGAGGAGTCCGAGTCATCAAATCATAGGCATGGACATAGGAGTAAATCCAGCACTTACAGAAAATACTCAAGTGATGAAGATAAGTACAGGAGACATGGGCATAGACGTAGAACAGACCGTCGTCGTTCCGACATTGTTTGGGTTGTAAGAAAGGACAAGACTACTGGAAAGACGTTATATATATTGAATGAAGGTAAAGACAATGAATTTGTTACTTCCAAAAATCCGTTTGGAACAAATATGGATGAGTTAACACAAACAACACATGTAAGAAGGTCAGGAGGGCACGGACACGGACACAAACCCGATGAAATTGGTAGAGGCTCTACGCAAACAGAAATTGTCAAAACTGTAAGCGATCGTATTGATCCTAAGCAACCGGAAGACCCAGAGAGAGGAACTAAAATGGGAAGAACCTTTGAGACTCGCGAAGAACGAACAGACCCATCAGAGTCAACTCAAACGACACATGTCAGAAGGTCAGGAAGACACGGGCACGGTCACGGACACGGCGGCAATAAACCGGATGAAACTGATAGACGTACTACAAAAACCGAAACAATCAAAACTGAATCTAAGCAACCGGAAGAACCAACTAGAATGGGAAGAACTTTCGAGACTCGCGAAGAACGAACAGATGCAACCGATGACCTGGACACAACGACTAAAGAAACCAAGAATGGCAAAAAGGTTAAGAAGACCATAACAACAACAAGAGAAGTTTATGGAGATGACGACAAATCTGTGGAGAAAACGGGTGCAACTAGTAAAGACAGTGAGAAAACTTCTGAGAAAGGAAAATCCAATGATGGTAATGGTAATGACGACGATAAAGACGGCCGTACTTACACTAAGACAACTGTATATAAAAAAACCAGTGGTACGAGCCCTGACGAGGATGACAAACAAGCTAAAGATAAAAAACCAGATGGTACTAAGGAAAGCAGTACTGTTATTGAAACAACCGTTATCAAAAAATCCGATCACACTAGCCATGATGTCGCTGGACGACCAAAAGATAAAGACGGTAAAACTGGTCAATCCAGTGAAGGCACAATTGCAGAATCAAACAAAAATGAAGATAAAGATTCTGACAGAACGGGCAGAGATGGCAAGGGTGGTTCTAGAAGAACAACAGTTATTCGAAAATCCCACACAAATGATGGTAAAGATTCTCGTGATAAAACTGGAGCCGATGACGGTAGTAGCAGCAGCGGTAGGAAGAGAACCGAGACAACAATTATTAGAAAATCGAGGACCAAAGATGGGAAAGATTCTACCGGTAGTACGAATGATCGCGAAGGTAGTGGCGGCGAGAATGGCGGCAGCAGGAAGCGAACCGAGACAACAACTATTACAAAGTCTAATAGGAAAGATGGTGAAGATGCCGATGGAGGAAATTCTAAAAGTCGTGATGGTGGTAGCCGCACAGAATCCACGAAAACGACTTCATCCACAAAATCTGGTGATGGCGATGATAGTGCTGACGGGTCCCGTAGACGCGGGCATAAAAGGGGTGGAATCGGTGACCGAAAGGGAAATGAAGAAAAGGGTGAAGGACTCGGTAGAAGTTTGAAAACTGGTAACAAGGAAGATGACGATAATATGGGTGGCAGTGGCGGCGGCGGCGGTGCACGTAAGAAAATGTCAACAATAAGAAAAACCGAACGCGGTGGGTTAGGTTAATTAATATAAATCAAAATGGCGATTGCCGCTCACATATTATTATTGTGCTTGCAAATCAGTTATAAAATCTTTCAAATATAAAACTGTAGAATTTTACAAAATAAAAAAATGTTAACATTGTATTCTGAATTATTAAAATTACACAAAGAAAGAGAATACGATTGATTGATTGCTTTACATTATTAAATTATGTTACGATTTGGTCATGTGCCTATCTCACTTCATTCCAGGACTCAAACATTAAGTCGGCGACACGAAGAGTCCCAAAGATTTATTACTATGCTACATACCTCTATAGAAATTAAATTATTAACCTTATATCATATATGCCTAGCCAGCTGGGAAAATTAGTTTGTAAAATATTCGGCAAAGCTACAGTGGACTCTCTATATACCGAACTCGAAAACTGTACCAAAATGTGTCCAATAAAGAGAAAGTTTAATATATACGGAAAGTAGTTTAACAAAGTGTATGCAAAGGGAGGTCTTGGGTTCCTGATATTCTGGTCGGTATAGAGAGGTGTACGATATAGGGGAGGTTGATATATAAAGATTTCACTGTATGAAACATCAAACTTTTAATTGAACCAACAAAATTTGGCATATAGACATTGGCCAAGATGTTTTCTATTTGTATCCTACTACATATTGGTTAATCTCACTTTTTATCATGTCACTACATATTGCATTTTTGTCATTATCATATTTCCACACATTTCAATGAATTCCAGAAAATTATGGTT